>WNYA01000362.1:0-54589 GCA_019512145.1 Engystomops pustulosus | reverse complement strand
GGGGGGCAGTGTGTTGGGGTATCTATCTAGGGGGGCAGTGTGTGCTGGGTACCTATCTACTGGGGGTGTTGAATAAAATAGAAAGGGAGACAAGGAGAGACTGAATAGCGCTCATAGAGTAGTATTGTTGTAATGACAAAATAATGATATCTAGAACAAACAATTGGAATGATGTAGTTGTGCACGAGATGTAGTTGTGCTAAATTAGGCACAATGGTATTTATAGCTTGTTGGGTTCGGGTGACGGTATACTCAGGTGCTGCCTTAAGACCATAGTCATCGATTCACGATTGCCATAACGGTCTGGATCAAAGCATAGAGGAGTATATTGGAGACTGTCAAAGTAGGCGCACAAAGAGATTTGGAACTGGAGCGTGGAAAAAGTAGTTGTTTCCCAGAGCTGACAAACCTGTCTGTCAGCTCTGGGACATAAGTATTTTTCCCACGCTGAAGTTCCGAATCTCTGTGTGCACCTCCTTTGACAGTCCCCAACATAATTATCTACTGGGGGTTAGTGTATTATGGCCTATCTATTTATGGGTGGACAGTATGTGCTGGACTACCTATCTACTGTAGGGTAGTGTATACTGCTGGCTACCTATCTACTGGGGGCTTATATGTGCTGGGCTACCTATCTACTGTCGGGTAGTGTATACTGGGCTACCTATCTACTGGGGGACAGTATGTGCTGGACTACCTATCTACTGTAGGGTAGTGTATACTGGGCTACCTATCTACTGGGGGACAGTATGTGCTGGACTACCTATCTACTGTAGGGTAGTGTATACTGGGCTACCTATCTACTGGGGGACAGTATGTGCTGGACTACCTATCTACTGTCGGGTAGTGTATACTGGGCTACCTATCTACTGGGGGACAGTATGTGCTGGACTACCTATCTACTGTAGGGTAGTGTTAACTGGGCTACCTATACCGGGGGACAGTATGTGCTGGCTACCTATCTACTGTAGGGTATGTATATACTGGGCTACCTATCTACTGGGGACCGTATGTTGCTGGGACTACCTATCTACTGTGGGTAGTGTATACTGGGGCTATCCTTCTACTGGGGGACAGTATTGTGCTGACTACCTATCTACGTAGGGTAGTGTACTGGGCTACCTATCTACTGGGGACCAGTATGTGCTGGACTACCTATCTACAGTAGGGTAGTGTAAACTGGGCTAACCTACTCTACTGGGGGACAGTATATGTGCTGTGACTACCTATCTCTGTGGTAGTTGTCTACTGGGGCTATCTGCTACTCTACTGGGGGACGACCTATCTGGTGACTGGACTACCTATCTACTGTGGGGTAGTGTGTACTGGGCTACCTATCTACTGGGGGGCTGTATGTGCTGGGCTACCTATCTACTGTAGGGTAGTGTATACTGGGCTACCTATCTACTGCGGGGCTGTATGTGCTGGGCTACCTATCTACTGTAGGGTAGTGTGTACTGGGCTACCTATCTACTGGGGTACCGTTTAATGTGCGGCTACCATCACAGTAGGGTGTGTATCTTGGGCTCCTATCTACTGGGGGACAGTGTCTACCACAATGCCCCTATCTCTGGGGGACAGTATGCAGTGTGGCTGGGACTACCTATCTACAGTAGGGTAGTGTATAACTGGGCTAAACCACGCCTTACTACTAACATGGTGGTGACATAATTTCTGTATTTGGGCTAGATCCTCCCTATCTACTGTGATGACGGCTGATTTCTGGCTAGTACTATCTAGCTGGAATTCATTAATGTGCTTATTTCCGACTGCTTTAAACATTTCAGCGGGTTGTGCCATGGTTGGCATTGCATGTTTGTCTGTCACCTTATTCTCTGGTGGAAGGAACAGGCATTAAAGTATGCCTGGGGTCTACACTATCTATGGGGTTATGTGTTAGGGTGATTTTATACACATGCATATTTGGCATACTTTTATTATTTTTATAGTGAACACATCATAATTCATTAGGGGTCTCTTTATGTAATCCAGTAAAAAGGGCTCGTAATCTATATGAATACAGGGGGGTGTTTCTAGTTATAATTCATAACATCCATGAACAATATGTAGAAAATGAATTTATGAAGTAGTTAAACATTTTGTAAGTACTATAAGATGGGAATCTAAAGCAGTGTTGGGAGGAGGGCATAATTTTGTCAGTCAGTAGCCCCACAATTCCCGTGGTTGCCCTGGAACCTCCTCATGTCTTTCGTGCAACAAACCCAGATGAAGACGCTCTTTGAAACCTCAGTCAAGAGGGGGAACTAAGGCGTCCTTACACCAGCTGTAAAAGCCTTCAGTTCAGGACCTGTGATTTTTGGTGTTAGTGCCACACAGTTGTTTTTTTGGTGTCCGTTTTTATAGCATGCGTTTCAGTCCATTTAGAATTTTTTGGTAGTTTTTAATTGTTTACACCATGACGTTTTGCCTGGCTCCACAAACCTGTTTTCTCTATTAAGATATATCAGAAAAAGACGGTCAAGTAAAAACCGGATGCCACTTAAAAACTGACTGAAGACCCCAGGATGTTGAAATCACCCTAAAATGATGACACTCGTGGCTTTCGTGATGCGTCTTTGCCCGTTTTAAGTCAGTCCGTTCAAAAAATGGCATCGCGTTTTTTGGGCGAAAACCATCTTTTTTTGACCAGGTTTAAATTAAGATCATGGTCAAAACCTGCTCAAAACCGGATACGTGCGCAAAAACGTTTTTTTTTTAACGGACTGCGTAAAACCCCCAGCTCAACAAACCGGTTCAAAATGCTACGTGTACCATCAAACCTTAGAGCTGCGGTCCACCTTGCATTACAACGCGCACAGTCAATTTTTGAGGTGGTTTGTGAGGTAGGTCACCTTTGCTATTTAACTGGTGTTGAAAGACTGAACGGGTGAGGTTGATTTTGAAGTGAAAACGCTCTCACAATTTCTTTCACCTTTTAAATGACAAACTGCCCCTGAAACCAACTCAAAACTGATTGCGATGCAGTTTTACACTTCAACAGGTGACTGTACACCTTAATGGCCGAGCCCAATCGATCGCCCGTTGACTTCCCTTCCCTGATCTTTCTGCAAAACATCAAGAGATGGGTCACTCCTGCTCAGGGAGCGTTTTCGTCAGGAAACCGACCAGTCACCTCCTAAGAAAAAAAAATCTAGATCCTTCCTGCCCAAGAGGTGGTGAGTAGACGGATCCTGACAACCTCCCAGGATCCCTATCTGGACCCTTTTCCAGGGATCCGGACTGTCAACCAGTCCGTTACAACTTTACCTGCTCAGTGAGCGTCTTGCGTTTCTGTAAGGGTCGGGTGAGCGGAAGAATGACCAAGATGCACCATGTGACAGTACCCTTAGGATGTTCTCACATTTGAGACATTTTGGCAGTTCTGGGAACCATTTTTAAACCTTAAAATGCAGGCGTTTTTCTGTACGTTTACCGTGCTTGGTTTTAATCCCTTCTCAAGCGACTTAACCTTTACACCTCCAGAAAAGAAGAAAACAGATTCAAAACAGCCAAACCAACGGTAAACATACCAATATCACCTACGTTTTTTACGATAACATTGCAGAAGGGTTTTGTGACTTTTGCACAACTTTTTAAGAAAAATCCCCTAAGATATTGATGCTAAAATAATGAAAATAAACTGAGGATTTAGAAAATTCTCTTTGTGTTTGTGCTGCTTTCAGATGGACACTAAGTGCATTGTCCAGGTTATAATGCGCGTGCGGGTGAGTCACTAAGATCCTTGCGCCCGGTAGCCTGCAGGGTCACTTCCCCGCTCAGGGTCCCCGGAGTTCACCTGCTTTTCCTTCCCTGTGCATGTAAGTCACTTGGTTCCCGTGTATAATGCGCTGTGCGGGGAGTCACTTAAGATCCTGCCCCCTCGAATCCCTGCATGTGTCGCTTTTCCCCGCTCAGGTCCCCTGAGTTCAAGCTTCTTATTCCCTTGGCATGTATGTGCATGTCCGTCGTATAATGCACTGTGTGGGGGAGTACTAAGATCTTTGCGCCCGATATCCTGCCTGTGTCACTTCCCCGCTTTTTCATGTCCCCGGCGTTCACCTTCTTCTTTTCTTCTTCCTGGTGCATGTAAGTGCATTGTCTGTGTATAATGTTGCTGGTGCGGGGAGTCCTAAGATCATGCCACCGATGATCCTACCTCCTGCCTGTGTCGCTTTCCCCGCTCAGGTCCCGGGAGTTCACCTTCTCTTCTGCCTGGTGCATTAAGTGCATTGGTCCCGTGTATAATGCGTCTTGGCGGGAGTCCTAATTTACTAAGACATTCTAGATTCTGCAACCGCCGATATCCGGCGGTGTCGCTTCCCCGCTCAGGTCCCTGGAGTTCCGCCTTCTTCTTTCTTCTTCCTGGTGCATGTAAGTACATTGTTCTGTGTATAATGCGCTGTGCCGCGATTCACAGATCGTGCCCCTTGTATCCTGCATGTGTCCTTTCCTCCTCCCCGCTCAGGTCCCGGAGTTCACCTTCTTCTTCCTGGTGCATGTAAGTGCTTCTCCTCGTATAATTCGCTGTGCCGTAGAAATTTCCCTAAGATTTTGCGTCCGATATCCGGCATCGCTGTCGCTTCCTCCCCTCTCAGGTCCCCGGAGTTCACCTTCTTCTTCCTAGGTGCTGGTAAGTTGCCTTGTCCCTGTATAAGCCTGCTCAGAGGAGTCACTGAGAGCCTGCACCCGATATCCTGCGGTTCCTTCTCCCTGCTTTCAGTCCCCGGATTCTCCTTCTTCTTCCTGTGGCATGTAAGGCATGTGTCCCCGTGTATAAGTGCCTGTTGTGGGGTCCTTAGATCCGCGCCCAATATCCTGCATGTGTCGCTTCCCGCTCAGGGGTCGCCACCGGAGTTCACCTCTTCTTCCTGGTGCCATGTAAGTTCACTTGTCCGCTGAGTATAAATAGCACTGTCCAGGCAACCTTTCACTAAGGAATCGTCGCGGCTGTAATCCTGCATGTGTCACTTTTTGTCCCCGTCTCAGGGTCCACCGGAGTTCACCTTCTTTCTTCCTAGTGCCTGTAGTGCATTGTCCCCGTGTCTATGCGCTGTGGCGTGATTCACTAAGATCGTGCGCCGATATCCTGCATGTGTCGTTTCCCTGCTCAATGTCCACCGGAGTTTCACCTCTTCTTACTGGCTGCCTGTAAGTGCATGTTCCATGTTAATGCGTCTGTGCCGCGTTCCTAAGTCGTGCGCCGATATTCCTGCAGGTGTCCGCTTCCCTGCCAGGTCCCCGGTTGACCTTCTTTATCCTGGTGCATGCACGTGCTTGGTCCTGGTATAATGCTCTGTGTGGGGGAGGTCACTAAATCTGTGACCTAAACACTACCTGAACAATTGCGTTGTTAACAACTGTAGTTCAAAACATATCTTGTTTAGGTCTCGAGGGTTTTTGGCTTATTAAAAAACAATTATAAAAGTCAGACCTGTGGGACAGCTGGGTGCCGCTGGAGTGCCGTAACATAAACGCTTTACACAAGAGCTTCCTGCACGGTCGAGACAAGACTCAATCACCTAGGCTGTGATGACTCTTACACGCAGCCGCCGGGGAGGGTGCAGCTATTGATTACTTTGTCATGGGACAACCAGTTAATTTTTCGCGTGTGCTCTGAAGCAATATATAATTATGGTAAGATGAGAAGCCCCGGGCACTCCGCCGAGTACAGAGCGGCATCATTGCCATAATTTATAATACTTTTTTTGATTTAGCAAACCACGCTCAGAATCGCAGCGAAGAAAAAAAGAAAATAGTTTTGAGAGGGGTCGTAAAGGGCTTAAATTGGCTGAAAAACATTAGGTAATAACAGGGGGCCCGGACAATGTGCTAATAGAAAGAACTCTTAAATATATTATGCTCGTAAATAACAGAAAAAATAAAAATAGATAATAGTTAAATAAATGCTGTTTTTTAACCCCTTAAGGACGCAGCCATTTTATACGCTTAATGCTCATCCCGATTTTTTGGATTCTGACTTTGCCTTCCTTTATATGTTATAACTTTTGAACACTGTTACTTTCAAACGATTCTGAGATTGTTTATTTCCCCACATGTTGTACGTCATTTTGTAGTAAAATTTTAGAACAGATAAGTTTTGCGTTTATTTTACAAAAAAAAGAAAATGTGATGAATTTTTTGAAAAATTTGCCATTTTTCGAAATTCTAAATCATCAACGTTTTCAGCAGATAGTTACCACTAATTAAGTTGCTGAATACCATTTCCCCATTTGGTCTACTTTTACATTTTCATAATTTCCTGAGAATCTGGATAAATTTATTTTGACGTCACGAACGCGGCTTGGCCAAATCGAATAGCCTCGCTGTTTCCGGATTTTCAGATTGACTATTTTTGGGATAACTCAGTTTTGAATGAATTTTTACTATATTTTAGCATCAAGCCCCTTTTACCAACCCATTTTTTCCACTCGCGGACTCCCCTCAAGCTATCAGAACAGCTTTTTACGAGATTGTTAACGAGGCCCTTGAGAATCTTCATATTACTTGAATCAATCATGGAGGTGAAATATTCGAATGGTCATATTTTGTTCCTCTTATATACGTTCATTCAGCACGAAAAATTTACAGCAGTTTCCAAAATATAAAAGGAGAAAACGACTCCACCATGAATACATTTGTTTCTGCAATTTCGTTCGTCCTGAGTACAAGACCCCCTCTCTTATGTGGCAGGTCTCTTGTGTGTTATGGGGGGCACAGCGAGGCGTCAGAAGGGAAGGAGGGCGCTGCAGCTGCCAGTAATTTTATTTCCTCATTGGGCCCCTGTTAGTGAAGGCTAGAAATTTTCCTTTCTCTTTTTCGTTATTGGGGCCATGTGACGAGCATTTTTTTTTTGCGGGATTAGATACTTTTTCCATTGTTACCATTTTGGGGTTGGTATCACTATTTTGAAAATTAGGAACTTTTTTTTGAGGGCAGGAGTAAAATGAAAAAACATCAATTCTGGCTACTGGATTTTTGACTTTTTTTTTTTTGGTGTTCACCGTATGACAATAGTCCATGTTAATCATTTATTCTAGATGGTTGATACGATTACGGTGAACAAAATCTACTGTAGGGTAGTGTATACTGGGCTACCTATCTACTGGGGGACAGTATGTGCTGGACTACCTATCTACTGTAGGGTAGTGTGTACTGGGCTACCTATCTACTGGGGGGCAGTATGTGCTGGGCTACCTATCTACTGTAGGGTAGTGTATACGGGCTATCCTATAGAACTGGGGGTACAGTATGGCTGGGACGACCTATCTACTGTAGGGTAGTGTATACTGGGCTACCATTCTACTGGGGGACAGTATTGCTGGCTACCTATCTACTGTACGGTAGTGTATACTGGGCTACCTATCTACTGGGGGACAGTATGTGCTGGACTACCTATCTACAGTAGGTAGTGTATACTGGGCTAACCTATCTACTGGGGGACGTATGTGTGGACTACCTACTTACTGTGGTAGGTGTTATCGGGTACCTATCTACTGGGGGACATATGTGCTGGACTACCTATCTACTGTGGGTAGTGTTACTGGGCTACCTATCTACTGGGGGACAGTATGTGCTGGACTACCTATCTACTGTGGGGTAGTGTGTACTGGGCTACCTATCTACTGGGGGGCTGTATGTGCTGGGCTACCTATCTACTGTAGGGTAGTGTATACTGGGCTACCTATCTACTGGGGGACAGTATGTGCTGGACTACCTATCACTGTCGGTAGTGTATACTGGGCTACCTATCTACTGGGGGACAGTATGTGCTGGCACCTATCTACTGTAGGTAGTGGAATGGGCTACCTATCTATCGGGGGACAGTATGTGCTGGACTACCTATCTACAGTAGGGTAGTGTAAACTGGGCTACCTTCTACTGGGGGGACACGTAATGTTGCTGGCGACCTATCTACTGTAGGGTAGTGTATACTGGGCTCACTATCTACTGGGGGACAGTATTGGCTGGACTACCTATCTACTGAGGGGTATGTTAAACTGGGCTACCTATCTACTGGGGGACAGTATGTGCTGGACTACCTATCTACTGTAGGGTAGTGTGTACTGGGCTACCTATCTACTGGGGGACAGTATGTGCTGGACTACCTATCTACTGTAGGGTAGTGTATACTGGGCTACCTATCTACTGGGGGACAGTATGTATGTTCTCACATGGAGCATTTTTGGACAGTTCTTGGACCATTTTTAAACAATGAAAATGCATGCGTTTTTGTACGTTTACCGTGCATTTGGTTTTAATCCATTTCACAGCCGTTTTTGTACGTTTACCGTGCATTTGGTTTTAATCCATTTCACAGCGACTTACACCTCCAGAAAAGAAGAAAAACAGATTCAAAACAGCCAAACACACGGTAAACATACAAAAACACATACGTTTTTTACGATAAAATTTGCAGAAGGGTTTTGTGACTTTTGCACAACTTTTTAAGAAAAATCCCCAAAGATATTAATGCTAAAATAATGAAAATAAACTGAGGATTTAGAAAATTCTCTTTGTGTTTGTGCTGCTTTCAGATGGACACTAAGTGCATTGTCCAGGTTATAATGCGCGTGCGGGTGAGTCACTAAGATCCTTGCGCCCGGTAGCCTGCAGGGTCACTTCCCCGCTCAGGGTCCCCGGAGTTCACCTGCTTTTCCTTCCCTGTGCATGTAAGTCACTTGGTTCCCGTGTATAATGCGCTGTGCGGGGAGTCACTTAAGATCCTGCCCCCTCGAATCCCTGCATGTGTCGCTTTTCCCCGCTCAGGTCCCCTGAGTTCAAGCTTCTTATTCCCTTGGCATGTATGTGCATGTCCGTCGTATAATGCACTGTGTGGGGGAGTACTAAGATCTTTGCGCCCGATATCCTGCCTGTGTCACTTCCCCGCTTTTTCATGTCCCCGGCGTTCACCTTCTTCTTTTCTTCTTCCTGGTGCATGTAAGTGCATTGTCTGTGTATAATGTTGCTGGTGCGGGGAGTCCTAAGATCATGCCACCGATGATCCTACCTCCTGCCTGTGTCGCTTTCCCCGCTCAGGTCCCGGGAGTTCACCTTCTCTTCTGCCTGGTGCATTAAGTGCATTGGTCCCGTGTATAATGCGTCTTGGCGGGAGTCCTAATTTACTAAGACATTCTAGATTCTGCAACCGCCGATATCCGGCGGTGTCGCTTCCCCGCTCAGGTCCCTGGAGTTCCGCCTTCTTCTTTCTTCTTCCTGGTGCATGTAAGTACATTGTTCTGTGTATAATGCGCTGTGCCGCGATTCACAGATCGTGCCCCTTGTATCCTGCATGTGTCCTTTCCTCCTCCCCGCTCAGGTCCCGGAGTTCACCTTCTTCTTCCTGGTGCATGTAAGTGCTTCTCCTCGTATAATTCGCTGTGCCGTAGAAATTTCCCTAAGATTTTGCGTCCGATATCCGGCATCGCTGTCGCTTCCTCCCCTCTCAGGTCCCCGGAGTTCACCTTCTTCTTCCTAGGTGCTGGTAAGTTGCCTTGTCCCTGTATAAGCCTGCTCAGAGGAGTCACTGAGAGCCTGCACCCGATATCCTGCGGTTCCTTCTCCCTGCTTTCAGTCCCCGGATTCTCCTTCTTCTTCCTGTGGCATGTAAGGCATGTGTCCCCGTGTATAAGTGCCTGTTGTGGGGTCCTTAGATCCGCGCCCAATATCCTGCATGTGTCGCTTCCCGCTCAGGGGTCGCCACCGGAGTTCACCTCTTCTTCCTGGTGCCATGTAAGTTCACTTGTCCGCTGAGTATAAATAGCACTGTCCAGGCAACCTTTCACTAAGGAATCGTCGCGGCTGTAATCCTGCATGTGTCACTTTTTGTCCCCGTCTCAGGGTCCACCGGAGTTCACCTTCTTTCTTCCTAGTGCCTGTAGTGCATTGTCCCCGTGTCTATGCGCTGTGGCGTGATTCACTAAGATCGTGCGCCGATATCCTGCATGTGTCGTTTCCCTGCTCAATGTCCACCGGAGTTTCACCTCTTCTTACTGGCTGCCTGTAAGTGCATGTTCCATGTTAATGCGTCTGTGCCGCGTTCCTAAGTCGTGCGCCGATATTCCTGCAGGTGTCCGCTTCCCTGCCAGGTCCCCGGTTGACCTTCTTTATCCTGGTGCATGCACGTGCTTGGTCCTGGTATAATGCTCTGTGTGGGGGAGGTCACTAAATCTGTGACCTAAACACTACCTGAACAATTGCGTTGTTAACAACTGTAGTTCAAAACATATCTTGTTTAGGTCTCGAGGGTTTTTGGCTTATTAAAAAACAATTATAAAAGTCAGACCTGTGGGACAGCTGGGTGCCGCTGGAGTGCCGTAACATAAACGCTTTACACAAGAGCTTCCTGCACGGTCGAGACAAGACTCAATCACCTAGGCTGTGATGACTCTTACACGCAGCCGCCGGGGAGGGTGCAGCTATTGATTACTTTGTCATGGGACAACCAGTTAATTTTTCGCGTGTGCTCTGAAGCAATATATAATTATGGTAAGATGAGAAGCCCCGGGCACTCCGCCGAGTACAGAGCGGCATCATTGCCATAATTTATAATACTTTTTTTGATTTAGCAAACCACGCTCAGAATCGCAGCGAAGAAAAAAAGAAAATAGTTTTGAGAGGGGTCGTAAAGGGCTTAAATTGGCTGAAAAACATTAGGTAATAACAGGGGGCCCGGACAATGTGCTAATAGAAAGAACTCTTAAATATATTATGCTCGTAAATAACAGAAAAAATAAAAATAGATAATAGTTAAATAAATGCTGTTTTTTAACCCCTTAAGGACGCAGCCATTTTATACGCTTAATGCTCATCCCGATTTTTTGGATTCTGACTTTGCCTTCCTTTATATGTTATAACTTTTGAACACTGTTACTTTCAAACGATTCTGAGATTGTTTATTTCCCCACATGTTGTACGTCATTTTGTAGTAAAATTTTAGAACAGATAAGTTTTGCGTTTATTTTACAAAAAAAAGAAAATGTGATGAATTTTTTGAAAAATTTGCCATTTTTCGAAATTCTAAATCATCAACGTTTTCAGCAGATAGTTACCACTAATTAAGTTGCTGAATACCATTTCCCCATTTGGTCTACTTTTACATTTTCATAATTTCCTGAGAATCTGGATAAATTTATTTTGACGTCACGAACGCGGCTTGGCCAAATCGAATAGCCTCGCTGTTTCCGGATTTTCAGATTGACTATTTTTGGGATAACTCAGTTTTGAATGAATTTTTACTATATTTTAGCATCAAGCCCCTTTTACCAACCCATTTTTTCCACTCGCGGACTCCCCTCAAGCTATCAGAACAGCTTTTTACGAGATTGTTAACGAGGCCCTTGAGAATCTTCATATTACTTGAATCAATCATGGAGGTGAAATATTCGAATGGTCATATTTTGTTCCTCTTATATACGTTCATTCAGCACGAAAAATTTACAGCAGTTTCCAAAATATAAAAGGAGAAAACGACTCCACCATGAATACATTTGTTTCTGCAATTTCGTTCGTCCTGAGTACAAGACCCCCTCTCTTATGTGGCAGGTCTCTTGTGTGTTATGGGGGGCACAGCGAGGCGTCAGAAGGGAAGGAGGGCGCTGCAGCTGCCAGTAATTTTATTTCCTCATTGGGCCCCTGTTAGTGAAGGCTAGAAATTTTCCTTTCTCTTTTTCGTTATTGGGGCCATGTGACGAGCATTTTTTTTTTGCGGGATTAGATACTTTTTCCATTGTTACCATTTTGGGGTTGGTATCACTATTTTGAAAATTAGGAACTTTTTTTTGAGGGCAGGAGTAAAATGAAAAAACATCAATTCTGGCTACTGGATTTTTGACTTTTTTTTTTTTGGTGTTCACCGTATGACAATAGTCCATGTTAATCATTTATTCTAGATGGTTGATACGATTACGGTGAACAAATGACTTTTGCACAACTTTTTAAGAAAAATCCCCAAAGATATTAATGCTAAAATAATGAAATAAATGATTAAAAAAATTCTCTTTGTGGTTTGTGATTCTTCTCGGATGGACATAACGGGGCACATGTACTTACCCGTCCGATGGAGTTTACGGAAAGCGCATTGTCCGTGTATAATGCGCTGTGCCGCGATTCACTAAGATTGTGCGTCCGATATCCTGCATGTGTCACTTCCCCGCTCAGGGTCCCCGGAGTTCACCTGCTTTTCCTTCCCTGTGCATGTAAGTCACTTGGTTCCCGTGTATAATGCGCTGTGCGGGGAGTCACTTAAGATCCTGCCCCCTCGAATCCCTGCATGTGTCGCTTTTCCCCGCTCAGGTCCCCTGAGTTCAAGCTTCTTATTCCCTTGGCATGTATGTGCATGTCCGTCGTATAATGCACTGTGTGGGGGAGTACTAAGATCTTTGCGCCCGATATCCTGCCTGTGTCACTTCCCCGCTTTTTCATGTCCCCGGCGTTCACCTTCTTCTTTTCTTCTTCCTGGTGCATGTAAGTGCATTGTCTGTGTATAATGTTGCTGGTGCGGGGAGTCCTAAGATCATGCCACCGATGATCCTACCTCCTGCCTGTGTCGCTTTCCCCGCTCAGGTCCCGGGAGTTCACCTTCTCTTCTGCCTGGTGCATTAAGTGCATTGGTCCCGTGTATAATGCGTCTTGGCGGGAGTCCTAATTTACTAAGACATTCTAGATTCTGCAACCGCCGATATCCGGCGGTGTCGCTTCCCCGCTCAGGTCCCTGGAGTTCCGCCTTCTTCTTTCTTCTTCCTGGTGCATGTAAGTACATTGTTCTGTGTATAATGCGCTGTGCCGCGATTCACAGATCGTGCCCCTTGTATCCTGCATGTGTCCTTTCCTCCTCCCCGCTCAGGTCCCGGAGTTCACCTTCTTCTTCCTGGTGCATGTAAGTGCTTCTCCTCGTATAATTCGCTGTGCCGTAGAAATTTCCCTAAGATTTTGCGTCCGATATCCGGCATCGCTGTCGCTTCCTCCCCTCTCAGGTCCCCGGAGTTCACCTTCTTCTTCCTAGGTGCTGGTAAGTTGCCTTGTCCCTGTATAAGCCTGCTCAGAGGAGTCACTGAGAGCCTGCACCCGATATCCTGCGGTTCCTTCTCCCTGCTTTCAGTCCCCGGATTCTCCTTCTTCTTCCTGTGGCATGTAAGGCATGTGTCCCCGTGTATAAGTGCCTGTTGTGGGGTCCTTAGATCCGCGCCCAATATCCTGCATGTGTCGCTTCCCGCTCAGGGGTCGCCACCGGAGTTCACCTCTTCTTCCTGGTGCCATGTAAGTTCACTTGTCCGCTGAGTATAAATAGCACTGTCCAGGCAACCTTTCACTAAGGAATCGTCGCGGCTGTAATCCTGCATGTGTCACTTTTTGTCCCCGTCTCAGGGTCCACCGGAGTTCACCTTCTTTCTTCCTAGTGCCTGTAGTGCATTGTCCCCGTGTCTATGCGCTGTGGCGTGATTCACTAAGATCGTGCGCCGATATCCTGCATGTGTCGTTTCCCTGCTCAATGTCCACCGGAGTTTCACCTCTTCTTACTGGCTGCCTGTAAGTGCATGTTCCATGTTAATGCGTCTGTGCCGCGTTCCTAAGTCGTGCGCCGATATTCCTGCAGGTGTCCGCTTCCCTGCCAGGTCCCCGGTTGACCTTCTTTATCCTGGTGCATGCACGTGCTTGGTCCTGGTATAATGCTCTGTGTGGGGGAGGTCACTAAATCTGTGACCTAAACACTACCTGAACAATTGCGTTGTTAACAACTGTAGTTCAAAACATATCTTGTTTAGGTCTCGAGGGTTTTTGGCTTATTAAAAAACAATTATAAAAGTCAGACCTGTGGGACAGCTGGGTGCCGCTGGAGTGCCGTAACATAAACGCTTTACACAAGAGCTTCCTGCACGGTCGAGACAAGACTCAATCACCTAGGCTGTGATGACTCTTACACGCAGCCGCCGGGGAGGGTGCAGCTATTGATTACTTTGTCATGGGACAACCAGTTAATTTTTCGCGTGTGCTCTGAAGCAATATATAATTATGGTAAGATGAGAAGCCCCGGGCACTCCGCCGAGTACAGAGCGGCATCATTGCCATAATTTATAATACTTTTTTTGATTTAGCAAACCACGCTCAGAATCGCAGCGAAGAAAAAAAGAAAATAGTTTTGAGAGGGGTCGTAAAGGGCTTAAATTGGCTGAAAAACATTAGGTAATAACAGGGGGCCCGGACAATGTGCTAATAGAAAGAACTCTTAAATATATTATGCTCGTAAATAACAGAAAAAATAAAAATAGATAATAGTTAAATAAATGCTGTTTTTTAACCCCTTAAGGACGCAGCCATTTTATACGCTTAATGCTCATCCCGATTTTTTGGATTCTGACTTTGCCTTCCTTTATATGTTATAACTTTTGAACACTGTTACTTTCAAACGATTCTGAGATTGTTTATTTCCCCACATGTTGTACGTCATTTTGTAGTAAAATTTTAGAACAGATAAGTTTTGCGTTTATTTTACAAAAAAAAGAAAATGTGATGAATTTTTTGAAAAATTTGCCATTTTTCGAAATTCTAAATCATCAACGTTTTCAGCAGATAGTTACCACTAATTAAGTTGCTGAATACCATTTCCCCATTTGGTCTACTTTTACATTTTCATAATTTCCTGAGAATCTGGATAAATTTATTTTGACGTCACGAACGCGGCTTGGCCAAATCGAATAGCCTCGCTGTTTCCGGATTTTCAGATTGACTATTTTTGGGATAACTCAGTTTTGAATGAATTTTTACTATATTTTAGCATCAAGCCCCTTTTACCAACCCATTTTTTCCACTCGCGGACTCCCCTCAAGCTATCAGAACAGCTTTTTACGAGATTGTTAACGAGGCCCTTGAGAATCTTCATATTACTTGAATCAATCATGGAGGTGAAATATTCGAATGGTCATATTTTGTTCCTCTTATATACGTTCATTCAGCACGAAAAATTTACAGCAGTTTCCAAAATATAAAAGGAGAAAACGACTCCACCATGAATACATTTGTTTCTGCAATTTCGTTCGTCCTGAGTACAAGACCCCCTCTCTTATGTGGCAGGTCTCTTGTGTGTTATGGGGGGCACAGCGAGGCGTCAGAAGGGAAGGAGGGCGCTGCAGCTGCCAGTAATTTTATTTCCTCATTGGGCCCCTGTTAGTGAAGGCTAGAAATTTTCCTTTCTCTTTTTCGTTATTGGGGCCATGTGACGAGCATTTTTTTTTTGCGGGATTAGATACTTTTTCCATTGTTACCATTTTGGGGTTGGTATCACTATTTTGAAAATTAGGAACTTTTTTTTGAGGGCAGGAGTAAAATGAAAAAACATCAATTCTGGCTACTGGATTTTTGACTTTTTTTTTTTTGGTGTTCACCGTATGACAATAGTCCATGTTAATCATTTATTCTAGATGGTTGATACGATTACGGTGAACAAATTCCTGGTGCATGTAAGTGCATTGTCCATGTATAATGCGCTGTGCCGTGATTCACTAAGATCGTGCGTCCGATATCCTGCATGTGTCGCTTCCCCGCTTCAGGTCCCGGATTCACCTCTTCTCCTGGTGCTGTAATGCATTGTCCGTGTATCTGCACTGTGCCATGCGGGATTCACTAAGATCGTTGCGTCCGATATCCTGCACTGTGTCACTTCCCCGCTTTCATGTACCCCAGGTTCACCTTCTTTTTCTCTCCTGGTGCATGTAAGCTGCATTGTTCCTGTGTATAATGCCTTGTGTGGGGGAGTCCTAAGATCCTGCGCCCATATATCCTGGCATTGGTCGCTTCCTCCTACCCACGCTCAGTCCCGGATTCCACTTCTCTTCCTGGTGCTGTGAAATGTGCATTGTCCATGTATAATGCGCTGTGCCGCGATTCACTAAGATCGTGCGTCCGATATCCTGCATGTGTCGCTTCCCTATCTACTGGAATTCAGTGTGTGCTGATTGCTGATCTACTGGGTGGGGGCAGTGTGCTGGAAGCATATATACTGGGGGAGCATTATATATGCGGGGGCTACCTATCTATGGGGGTATGTGTAGGGGATTTATAATGCATATTGCACTTTATGTTATATGAACACATCATTAATTAATTAATTAGGGGGTGCTTTATGTAATCAGTAAAAAGGGTGCTGTATCTATAATGAATAGGGGGGTGTTCTAGTTATAATTCATTCCATGGAACAATATGTAGAAGAATGAATTTATGAAGTAGTTATAAGCAATTTTGTATATTACTATAAGATGGGAACTAAAGTGTGTTGGGAGGGGGCAATAATTTTGTCAGTCAGGAGCCCCAAAATTCCCAGTGGTTGCCCTGGACCTCCTCATTTACTTCGGCAAAACACCAGAGGAAAGACGCTCATTGAAAACCTCAGTCAAGAGGGGAACCAAGGCGTCCTTAAAACTCAGATGTAAAGCCTTCAGGACCTGTGATTTTTGTGGGTGATGCCACACGTGGTGTTTTTGGTCCGTTTTAGAGCATGCGTTTCAGTCCATTTAAAAAGTTTTTGGTAGTTTTTAATTGTTTACCATGCGTTTTGCTGCCAAGAACCTGTTTATCTATTAAGATAATCAGGAAAAACGGTCAAAAAACGGATGCATTTAAAAACGGACTGAAGACGCCAGGTGTTGTATCACCCTTAGAATGATGACACTCGTGGCGTTCTGAATGCGTCTTTGGCCCGTTTTTAAGCAGTCCGTCAAAAAATGCATGCGTTTTTTGAAAACACATCCGTTTTTGACCAGTTTAAATTAAGATAAATGGTCAAACCTGTCAAAAACGGATACGTTTTCAAAAAACGTTTTTTTTTAACGGACTGCTTAAAAACCGCTCAAAAACGCGTTCAAAACGCTACGTGTACCATCACCCTTAGAGTGCGGTCACACGTTGCAGTTACAACTGCGTCA
Organism: Engystomops pustulosus; assembly: GCA_019512145.1. NCBI lineage: Eukaryota > Metazoa > Chordata > Amphibia > Anura > Leptodactylidae > Engystomops > Engystomops pustulosus. The sequence goes on along the minus strand of WNYA01000362.1, from coordinate 37,676 downwards.
CAATCAATTTTGAGGTGGTTTTAGGTGCACTTTTGCTAATTTAACTGGTGAAAGACATGAACGGGTGAATTTGATTTTGAAGGGAAAACCTGCTCCACAAATTTCTTTCACCTGTTAAATGAACAAAACTGCCCCTGAAACCAACTCAAAACTGATTGCGATGCAGTTTTAACTGCAACATGTGACTGTACCCTTAAGGGCGAGCCCATCGATCGCCCGGTTGACTTCCTCTTCCCTGATCATCTCTGTCAAAACACAAAGAAGGGAGAGCAGTCACTTCCTGGATGCGCATGGACAGTTTCAGCCAGGAAAGCCGACATCACATCCCGATCTAGATCCTTCCTGCCCAAGAGGTGTGAGTAGAAGGATCTGACAACCTCCAGGATCCCTGATCTGGACCTTTTCAGGGATCCCGTACTGTCAACCAGTCCTGTGACAACTTTACTACTCACTGACATCTTGCAGTTTCTATAAGGGTCGGGTGAGCGGAAGAATTGACCAAGAATGCACCATGTGACAGCAGCCTTAGTATGTTCTCACATGGAGCATTTTTGGACAGTTCTTGGACCATTTTTAAACAATGAAAATGCATGCGTTTTTGTACGTTTACCGTGCATTTGGTTTTAATCCATTTCACAGCTACTTACACCTCCAGAAAAGAAGAAAAACAGATTCAAAACAGCCAAACCAACGGTAAACATACCAATATCACCTACGTTTTTTACGATAACATTGCAGAAGGGTTTTGTGACTTTTGCACAACTTTTTAAGAAAAATCCCCTAAGATATTGATGCTAAAATAATGAAAATAAACTGAGGATTTAGAAAATTCTCTTTGTGTTTGTGCTGCTTTCAGATGGACACTAAGTGCATTGTCCAGGTTATAATGCGCGTGCGGGTGAGTCACTAAGATCCTTGCGCCCGGTAGCCTGCAGGGTCACTTCCCCGCTCAGGGTCCCCGGAGTTCACCTGCTTTTCCTTCCCTGTGCATGTAAGTCACTTGGTTCCCGTGTATAATGCGCTGTGCGGGGAGTCACTTAAGATCCTGCCCCCTCGAATCCCTGCATGTGTCGCTTTTCCCCGCTCAGGTCCCCTGAGTTCAAGCTTCTTATTCCCTTGGCATGTATGTGCATGTCCGTCGTATAATGCACTGTGTGGGGGAGTACTAAGATCTTTGCGCCCGATATCCTGCCTGTGTCACTTCCCCGCTTTTTCATGTCCCCGGCGTTCACCTTCTTCTTTTCTTCTTCCTGGTGCATGTAAGTGCATTGTCTGTGTATAATGTTGCTGGTGCGGGGAGTCCTAAGATCATGCCACCGATGATCCTACCTCCTGCCTGTGTCGCTTTCCCCGCTCAGGTCCCGGGAGTTCACCTTCTCTTCTGCCTGGTGCATTAAGTGCATTGGTCCCGTGTATAATGCGTCTTGGCGGGAGTCCTAATTTACTAAGACATTCTAGATTCTGCAACCGCCGATATCCGGCGGTGTCGCTTCCCCGCTCAGGTCCCTGGAGTTCCGCCTTCTTCTTTCTTCTTCCTGGTGCATGTAAGTACATTGTTCTGTGTATAATGCGCTGTGCCGCGATTCACAGATCGTGCCCCTTGTATCCTGCATGTGTCCTTTCCTCCTCCCCGCTCAGGTCCCGGAGTTCACCTTCTTCTTCCTGGTGCATGTAAGTGCTTCTCCTCGTATAATTCGCTGTGCCGTAGAAATTTCCCTAAGATTTTGCGTCCGATATCCGGCATCGCTGTCGCTTCCTCCCCTCTCAGGTCCCCGGAGTTCACCTTCTTCTTCCTAGGTGCTGGTAAGTTGCCTTGTCCCTGTATAAGCCTGCTCAGAGGAGTCACTGAGAGCCTGCACCCGATATCCTGCGGTTCCTTCTCCCTGCTTTCAGTCCCCGGATTCTCCTTCTTCTTCCTGTGGCATGTAAGGCATGTGTCCCCGTGTATAAGTGCCTGTTGTGGGGTCCTTAGATCCGCGCCCAATATCCTGCATGTGTCGCTTCCCGCTCAGGGGTCGCCACCGGAGTTCACCTCTTCTTCCTGGTGCCATGTAAGTTCACTTGTCCGCTGAGTATAAATAGCACTGTCCAGGCAACCTTTCACTAAGGAATCGTCGCGGCTGTAATCCTGCATGTGTCACTTTTTGTCCCCGTCTCAGGGTCCACCGGAGTTCACCTTCTTTCTTCCTAGTGCCTGTAGTGCATTGTCCCCGTGTCTATGCGCTGTGGCGTGATTCACTAAGATCGTGCGCCGATATCCTGCATGTGTCGTTTCCCTGCTCAATGTCCACCGGAGTTTCACCTCTTCTTACTGGCTGCCTGTAAGTGCATGTTCCATGTTAATGCGTCTGTGCCGCGTTCCTAAGTCGTGCGCCGATATTCCTGCAGGTGTCCGCTTCCCTGCCAGGTCCCCGGTTGACCTTCTTTATCCTGGTGCATGCACGTGCTTGGTCCTGGTATAATGCTCTGTGTGGGGGAGGTCACTAAATCTGTGACCTAAACACTACCTGAACAATTGCGTTGTTAACAACTGTAGTTCAAAACATATCTTGTTTAGGTCTCGAGGGTTTTTGGCTTATTAAAAAACAATTATAAAAGTCAGACCTGTGGGACAGCTGGGTGCCGCTGGAGTGCCGTAACATAAACGCTTTACACAAGAGCTTCCTGCACGGTCGAGACAAGACTCAATCACCTAGGCTGTGATGACTCTTACACGCAGCCGCCGGGGAGGGTGCAGCTATTGATTACTTTGTCATGGGACAACCAGTTAATTTTTCGCGTGTGCTCTGAAGCAATATATAATTATGGTAAGATGAGAAGCCCCGGGCACTCCGCCGAGTACAGAGCGGCATCATTGCCATAATTTATAATACTTTTTTTGATTTAGCAAACCACGCTCAGAATCGCAGCGAAGAAAAAAAGAAAATAGTTTTGAGAGGGGTCGTAAAGGGCTTAAATTGGCTGAAAAACATTAGGTAATAACAGGGGGCCCGGACAATGTGCTAATAGAAAGAACTCTTAAATATATTATGCTCGTAAATAACAGAAAAAATAAAAATAGATAATAGTTAAATAAATGCTGTTTTTTAACCCCTTAAGGACGCAGCCATTTTATACGCTTAATGCTCATCCCGATTTTTTGGATTCTGACTTTGCCTTCCTTTATATGTTATAACTTTTGAACACTGTTACTTTCAAACGATTCTGAGATTGTTTATTTCCCCACATGTTGTACGTCATTTTGTAGTAAAATTTTAGAACAGATAAGTTTTGCGTTTATTTTACAAAAAAAAGAAAATGTGATGAATTTTTTGAAAAATTTGCCATTTTTCGAAATTCTAAATCATCAACGTTTTCAGCAGATAGTTACCACTAATTAAGTTGCTGAATACCATTTCCCCATTTGGTCTACTTTTACATTTTCATAATTTCCTGAGAATCTGGATAAATTTATTTTGACGTCACGAACGCGGCTTGGCCAAATCGAATAGCCTCGCTGTTTCCGGATTTTCAGATTGACTATTTTTGGGATAACTCAGTTTTGAATGAATTTTTACTATATTTTAGCATCAAGCCCCTTTTACCAACCCATTTTTTCCACTCGCGGACTCCCCTCAAGCTATCAGAACAGCTTTTTACGAGATTGTTAACGAGGCCCTTGAGAATCTTCATATTACTTGAATCAATCATGGAGGTGAAATATTCGAATGGTCATATTTTGTTCCTCTTATATACGTTCATTCAGCACGAAAAATTTACAGCAGTTTCCAAAATATAAAAGGAGAAAACGACTCCACCATGAATACATTTGTTTCTGCAATTTCGTTCGTCCTGAGTACAAGACCCCCTCTCTTATGTGGCAGGTCTCTTGTGTGTTATGGGGGGCACAGCGAGGCGTCAGAAGGGAAGGAGGGCGCTGCAGCTGCCAGTAATTTTATTTCCTCATTGGGCCCCTGTTAGTGAAGGCTAGAAATTTTCCTTTCTCTTTTTCGTTATTGGGGCCATGTGACGAGCATTTTTTTTTTGCGGGATTAGATACTTTTTCCATTGTTACCATTTTGGGGTTGGTATCACTATTTTGAAAATTAGGAACTTTTTTTTGAGGGCAGGAGTAAAATGAAAAAACATCAATTCTGGCTACTGGATTTTTGACTTTTTTTTTTTTGGTGTTCACCGTATGACAATAGTCCATGTTAATCATTTATTCTAGATGGTTGATACGATTACGGTGAACAAAATGCGCTGTGTGGGGAGTCACTAAGATCGTGACCAAACATACCTTGACAATGCTGTAGCTACACTGATGCAGAAACATATCTTGTTTAGTCTCTGAGTGGTTTTGCTTAAAAAACAATTATAAAATTCAGGACCTTGGGAAAGCTGGGTGCCAGCTGGATGCCGTACATAAACACATTACACAGAGCTTCCTGCACTGTCGAGACAAGACTCATCAACCTGAGCTGGATGACTCGTACACGGCAGCCAGGGGATGGTGCAGCTATTGATTACTTTTGTGTCAGGGACAACACAGTGATTTCGGTGTTCTCTGAAGCAATATATAATTAGGGTAAGATGAGAAGCACCGGAGCAGCCACAGGAGTGACAGAGCTTCATTGCCATAATTTTATAATAATTTTTTTAGCAAAACCACTCAGTTCAGGGAATAAAAAAAAACATTTTTTAGGGGTAGTAAGGGCTTAAGGGCTGAAAAACATGAGTAATAACAGGGCCCTGACAAATGTGCTAGAGAAAGAACTTAAAATATAATATAATACTTATAATAACAGAAAAAATAAAAAATAAATAAATAATAAAAATAAATGCTGTTTTTAAGCAGCCCCGATGACATCTGAAAAATGTTCATCTGACTTCCTGTTTGCATCCACTTCCTCCTTCATGTGCATCAGTCAAGTCATTGTCATCTAATATCTCACAACTAGAGATGAGCGAGCACTAAAATGCTCGACTGCTCGTTACTCGAGTCAAACTTTTCCCGATGCTCGAGTGCTCGTCTCGAATAACGAGCCCCATTGAAGTCAATGGGAGACTCGAGCATTTTTCAAGGGGACCAAGGGTCTGCACAGGGAAGCTTGGCCAAACACCTGGGAACCTCAAAAAAGGATGGAAACACCACGGAAATGGACAGGAAACAGCAGGGGCAGCATGCATGGATGCCTCTGAGGCTGCTTAATCGCACCATTATGCCAAAATTATGGGCAACAGCATGGCCATGACAGAGTGACCGAATGAGGCTAGATAGCATCTAAAACATCCAATAATTGACCCTGACACTATAGGGGACGGCATGCAGAGGCAGCGGCAGCAGCGGCAGGCTAGAGAGTGGCATGGCAACATACCCCAAATGGACTCAGGCTTCGAACCAATTAAAAAAATTCCTTTTGACGAGGATAAAGTGTAGCACTGTACGTATCAGTATTTGGCCTGGTTATGGCGGCAGAGAGGAACCTAAGGAGGTGAGCAAGAAGCGCTGAAATGATTTACTATGTGAACAAAAGGTTGAATGTATATTTAGTCGATAGCATGGCGGCAACATAGTGACCAAGTTCCATAACGTATCTGGTGAAACACCCGAAAAATGAGCCTGACACAGCTCGTTTGCTAAGGGGACGACATGTGGAAGCAGATATGAAGACGACTTTTGGAGGCAGCTATTGAGACGACATGTGGAGGCTGCTATGGAGACAACGTGTGGTGGCAGCTATGGAGACGGCGTGTGGAGGCAGTTATGGAGACGGCGTGTGGAGGCAGCTATGGAGACGGCGTGTGGAGGCAGCTATGGAGACGGCGTGTGGAGGCTGCTATGGAGACGACGTGTGGAGGCAATGGGGGCGGTTATGGCACCCGAGGTGATCATAAGGAGGTGAGAAAAGAGGAGTGAAAAGATAGATTTTAGAGGTAAAAGGTTATAGGTTGTGGGTTGAAGGTTGCTGCAGTTAAAACAATCTCAGTTGGATCTTGGGATGGAGCTGGCGGTCCGCTGCCAGGTGAGCTTTCGCCTGTCCAAGCACCTGCCTCTCGGCTCCTCCCCACCCAAAATGGACCTGGGGGCTCGTAGCGTTTACTTTGAAAAAATTATCATTTTAAAAGCAGGCGGGGGCTACAAACAGCATTTCTAAAAACCTTTTGTGTAAGATCAAGTGTAGTACTGTTCTTATAAGTATTTGGCCTGGTTATGGTGGGGAAGGGGAACGTACAGAGATGCGCAAGTAGCGCTGAAGTAATATCGGTCAATGATAAAAGTTGGGCGGTATATTTTGTTGATAATACAGCATGACGGCAAAAAGTTAACAAATTTGATGTGGAAGCCGATAAAAAAACACAAAATTTTGCCGGACACAGCTCGTTTGCTAAGGGGACGATGTATGGGGGCAGCTATGTGGACGACTTTTGGAGGCAGCTATGGAGACGACATGTGGAGGTAGCAATGGAGACAACGTGTGGAGGCAGCTATAAAGAGGACGTGTGGAGGCTGCTATGGAGACAATTAAATTTGGATAGTGCCTGTATGTGGCAGTCCAAAAAAATTTGCAAAACAGAGGAAAGGGTAGGTGGCCCTCCAGAAAAATTAAATAGCTATTGTACTATAGCTAGAGCCAGATGGCCCTGGCAAAAAATAGCCAGTTGCCTCTGCTTTAGTGTACATAGGGAGAAGGAGGAGAATGAGGAGGAGGAGTGCATACATGAGAATTATTCAGGTTGAGCTGCTTTCACCTGGTGGAGAATGGAAATCCTGAGAAATCCAGGCTTTATTCATCTTGATAAGCGCCAGCCTGTCAGCGCTGTCAGTCGACAGGCATGTACGCTTATCGGTGATGATGCCACCAGCTGCACTGAAAACCCGCTCGGACAACACGCTAGCGGCAGGGCAGGCAAGAACCTCCAAGGCGTACAGCGCCAGTTCGTGCCACATGTCCAGCTTTGAAACCCAGTAGTTGTAGGGAGCTGTGTGATCATTTAGGACGATGGTATGGTCAGCTACGTACTCCCTCACCATCTTTCTGTAAAGATCAGCCCTACTCTGCCGAGACTGGGGACAGGTGACAGGGTCTTGCTGAGGTGACATAAAACTGGCAAAGGCCTTGTAAAGCTTACCCCTGCCAGTGCTGGACAAGCTGCCTGCTCGCCTACTCTCCCTCACTACCTGTCCTGCAGAAGTACGCCCTCTGCCGCTAGCGCTGTCAGAAGGGAAAGACTGTTTCAGCTTGTGCACCAGGGCCTGCTGGTATTCATGCATTCTCACACTCCTTTCCTCTCCAGGGATGAGAGTGGAAAGATTTTGCTTGTACCGTGGGTCCAGGAGAGTGAATACCCAGTAATCAGTGCTGGCAAAAATTCTTTGAACGCGAGGGTCACGGGATAGGCAGCCTAGCATGAAATCTGCCATATGCGCCAGAGTCCCAACGCACAAGAATTCATTCCCCTCACTGGCCTGACTGTCCATTTCCTCCAACTCCTCTTCTTCTGCCCATACACACTGAACAGTGAAAGACTGAGCAATGCTCCCCTCTTCTGTCTCGCCGACATTCTCCTCCTCTTCCTCCTCATCCTCCTCCACCTCCTCCGATACGCGCTGAGAAACAGTCCGGAGGGTGCTTTGGCTATCAACAAGGGAATCTTCTTCCCCCGTCTCTTGTGATGAACGCAAGGCTTCCGACTTCATGCTGACCAGAGAGTTTTTCAACAGGCCAAGCAGCGGGATGGTGAGGCTCATGATTGCGGCATCACCACTGACCATCTGTGTTGACTCCTCAAAGTTACTCAGCACCTGACAGATATCAGACATCCACGTCCACTCCTCATTGTAGACTTGAGGAAGCTGACTGACCTGACTAGCAGATCTGGTGGAAGTTGACATCTGGCAGTGAACAATCGCTCTGCGCCCACCTGGTGGGCACGTTGCACAACAGTCGGTGAGCGGGCATTTGGAGGTGGCACTTCGCTGCCCTGAGAGTGGCAGCATCTGTGGTCGACTTTCTGAAATGCACACAGATGCGGCGCACCTTCGTGAGCAAATCAGACAGATTGGGGTATGTCTTGAGGAAACGCTGAACTAATGAGATTTAACACATGGGCCAGGCATACATGAGAATTATTCAGGTTGAGCTGCTTTCACCTGGTGGAGAATGGAAATCCTGAGAAATCCAGGCTTAAATCATCTTGATAAGCGCCAGCCTGACTTTCAGAAAGTCGACCTGCGTTGTCACACACAACCATGCCTGGCTTCAGGTTCAGCGGTGCCAGCCACAGATCAATCTGCACCGTGATGCCCTGTAATAGCTCTTGGGCGGTGTGTCTTTTATCGCCTAGGCTCAGCAGTTTGAGCACCGCCTGTTGTCGCTTAGCGACGGCACTGCTGCTGTGACTAGAGCTACCGACTAATGGCGCCATGCCCACAGATGGTAATTCGGAGGAGGAGGTGGAGGAGGGGTGGATGAAGGAGGAGGCATAGTAGGCCTGAGAGACTTGGACCAAGGTAGGCCCCGCAATCCTCGGCGTCGGCAGTATACGACCAGCCCCAGGGTCAGACTCGGTCCCAGCCTCCACCAAGTTAACCCATTGTGCCGTCAGCGACATATAGTGGCCCTGCCCGGCAGCACTTGTCCACGTGTCCGTTATCAGGTGGACCAGGGCACGGATGATGTTGTCTGACACGTGCTGGTGTCAGGGCTGGGACGGCACATCGGTAAAAGTAATGGCGGCTGGGGACCGAATATCGAGGGGCGGCCACCGCCATGAGGTTGCGAAAGGCCTCGGTCTTTACCAGCCTATAGGGCAGCATCTCCAGGCTGAGTAATTCGGAGATGTGGACGTTGAGGGCTTGGGCGTGTGGGTGGGTTGCACTGTATTTCCTCTTGCACTCCAGTGTCTAGGCTCTAGCGGGCTCCTCGAAGACAGACCGAAATCCAGCAACGAACATAGCAAAGGTGGTCGTGACAGGGTCGCCCTTGTCCAGGGCAGCCCAGGCCAGGGCCTCCCCGGAGAGAGTAGACAGAGGACAAACGCCACTTTGGAACTTTCGGCGGTAAACTGGGATGGTATCAGTTCAATATGTAGTGAGCACTGGGAAACAAAACTCCGGCACAATGTGGGGTTGCCATCAAATTTGTCAGGCATAAAAAGTCTGATCCTTGGTTCTGCTGCCGGAGGCGATGCCGGGATGGATGGAGGGAGCACAGAATGGGATGTTGAAGCTTGTTGCTGGGAGTCAATCAGCTGTTGAAGTATGGATGCAACTTTGCCTAAAAGTTTCCCATGATAAGCAATTTGCTGGGACTGCCGGTCAACAACACTGGATAGCTCAGCCAGAAGGCGAAGTGGTTGCTTGGCAAGATCGGACTTCTTGGCCGGATCTTACTGTCTTGGTGCGCGAGGAGCGTACCGTCTGAAAGTCTCTTTGGAAGGAGTCTGTGGACCCTCTGGACCACCGCGGGAGTTGGTATGGGACCCGCGGTGGCAGCCAAGGTAATAAATGCAGGAAACAGTCACAACCTGGGATGACAGCAGGAACGCAGAGAAGCACTGGTAATGCTGGTACGGAGTGAGGACACCGCTGGGCTGGGACCTTGGAAGGCACCGCAGAAGCACAGGAAGGCAGGAGGTCACCACTGGGCTGGAACACTGGAGGGTACAGCAGGAGCACAGTCATACGGGAATGGACCACAGAATAAGGACCACAGGATACATACCACCGGACACGGACCACAGGATACTGACCTCAGGATGCGGATTACCGGACACGGACCACAGGATACAGACCTCAGGCTGCAGGCCACCGGACATGGACCACAGGATATGGACCACAGAATACGGACCATAGGATGCGGACCACCGGACATGGACCCCAGGATACGGACCACCGGATATGGACCACTGGATACGGACCACCGGACACGGACCACAGGATACGGACCACAGGATACGGACCACAGGATGTAGACCACCAGACACGGACCACAGGGTACGGACCTCAGGATGCAGACCACCAGACACGGACCACAGGATACGGACCTCAGGATGCAGACCACCAGACATGGACCACAGGATACGGACCTCAGGATGCAGACCACCAGACACGGACCACAAGATACGGACCTCAGGATGCGGGCCACCGGACACGGACCACAGGGTACGGACATGGACGGAGCTTGGGAAACACACAGGAACAGGACCTCGGGATACACACAGGAACAGGACCTCGGGATACACACAGGAACGGGACCTAGGAATACACACAGGAGGCTTTCACTTCAATTTGGTAGACTTGAAGATCCGGCGGGGAGTGAAGGAAACCGCTGAGTAAGGATAAGGACCACAGAATAAGGACCACAGGATACAGACCACCGGACACGGACCACAGGATACGGACCACTGGACACGGGCCACAGGATACTGACCTCAGGATACGGATTACCGGACACGGACCACAGGATACAGACCTCAGGCTGTGGGCCACCGGACACGGACCACAGGATATGGACCACCGGACATGGACCACAGAATACGGCCCGCAACCACAACCATGATTGGCGCTAGCTGTCAAACTAGGTAGGTGGTGGCAAACTCACCCTGCGACATCCCTGCGGGCTAAGGCCCTGCCTAAAGCAGATAAACCGCCCTTGAAAGGACAAACCCACTATCAGGAACCTAACTGATGGTCCCTGAGTGGCCCTACAAAGTGACAGGAAAACTGCTGGATGGTGGAGCGGACAGGTAACCAGAATACAGATATAGGTCAGTGTACACAATGGTACACTAGACAGACAGGAAGGTGGGTCAAACTAGGAGATAAACGATACTGAGGGACAAACAACAGATACAGACAGACAAGCGTAGTCAAACAAACCGGGTCAAAACCAAGATGGTGGCAAAGGTACAGATACATATAGCAAAAAGAATGGTCAGTAGGAAAAGCAGAAGTCAATACACAGAATAGCAAGAAATGCAATGGCAAAAGCACTAGATACACAGATAGACTGCAATAACCAGCACCAAATGAAGGGCTGGGCAGAATATAAGGCAGTAACGGACACTACCTCCAGCACTCACTGGCTCAGCCGTCCATTGCTCAAACCGCAGCTGCAGGCAAAATGATTACAGAGACACACCCAGTTTTCCCAGGATCAGAAATGGAGCTGTCAATCACAGGCAGCTCTGGGTGCGGTTTTCCAGCAAGAAGCCTGAAACCTGATCCATCAGTACAATTTGTGCATTCTGACAAAAACCTATACAAGTTTGGTATCCCTGTAATCATACCGACCCAAAGAATAAAGTAGACATGTCATTTGGGGCATACAGTGAAATCCGTAAGATGCAAGCCCACAAGAATACGACACGAATGCGTTTTTTTACCAATTTCACTGCATTTGGAATTTTTTTCCCGCTTCCCAGTACACGGCATGGAATATTAAATACCACCATTTGTTATGCAGAAAACAAGCCATAACACAGCTCTGTAAATGGAAAAATAAAAAAGTTGTAGATTTTTGAAGGTGGGGAGTGAAAAATAAAAACGCAAAAATTTAAAAGGCTGCGGCGGGAAGGGGTTAAACTGTCTCTGAATCTCTGCCTCGTTCAGTGGAGGATCTTTCTGTAAATAGTGGGAGGGGAAAAGTGCACCTTGTACACTGTAACTGCTTGTAAATCTTGAGGGGCTCTGGTACTCTGGTAACACCCCCAGGGACTTCTGGCTCATTATGAAAATTTAAAAAGTAGACTTTAGAAGGAAAAAGGCCAGGGATAGCAAATATAAGAAGATTACCAAAGTCTCAGTGGATCTACATGAGCAAGTGTCCACGGTTTATCATGATAGATTTTGATGGTAGAATTCCTTTAAAGGAAATCTACCACCAGGATCATGGATTGCAAACCAAGCATACTGTCATACACATCAAGCACACCTCTGAAAGGATCCATTCTTCTTTTAGCTTCTTTTGAAAATTATGTAAATGAGCCCAAGTGGCCCCATGTTCCATTGATGTTAATTGAGCCCAGAGTTCCACAGGTTAACTTGTAGAATTTTTAAGTCATTTTTGCCAAAACAAGAGCATACTAAGCTAAAAGAAGAGTGGATTCTGCCAGAGGGGGCACACACCGGCATGTTAGTTCGTTTGGGTTACAATCCTTGGTCCTGGTGGTAGATTTCCTTTTAAGTCCCATGTTATTTACTGCCAAGCTGAAAAAATTCCAAATGTTGTGAAATTTACAAAAAAACATATTTGCACCAGTTTCCCACTTTCACTGTGTGCTTCAAATAACACTTTTTATTGTTCAGTGTGATCATGGAGCCAACAAATGTGTGTATAGGTTTCAGTATGTTTTTATAGATTAAAACGATTAAAATCTTTTGTTCAGAACAGTTTTGCCATGTGTGTATGGATCTGTGAATGTTGTAATTTCTTGCAAGACAAGCAAACATTTTTATTGCTACCATTTTGTGGACTGTACAACCTTTTGATCACTTATGGGTTGTGAAATGACGAAAAAGTGACGATTCGGACAGTTGGACATTATTTTTTGTAACAAGGTTCACTACCGGGCATAGTCGTTTTTATATTTTGATAGAAACTGCATTTTGGGGTGCAGATATGCCTAAAATGTTCAGGCTATTTTTATTTATTTATATTCCTAAGACAGGTAAAGGGGGTTGATTTGAACTTTTAATTTATCTTTTAATTTTTGTTTTAAAGATTTTCAGTTTTTAGACTCCCTAGAATGCTTGGATTGTAGAGGGTCTGCTCATACCATATACTGCAATACAACTGTTTTGCTGCAGGTCTCTACCATTTTGCAACAGGCAGTACAGATGCTACCAAACTATAGGCCTTGGAGTCTCAGAGACTCCCTGTCATGTTATGTTTAGAAACTTTATCTTTATTATTCCATTTATAATATAATGTTATGAAGGTTATGTACCACATAAAAAAATTTACACAAGTAAGGAAAACAATATTAAGTCGTGTTTCATAATCAGAGACAAAGCCATAAACCATCAAAAGAATAAATATGTCACCTCTCTTTTACTCTTTGTACTCTCAGTACTATTATGGAGATACAAAATGAATGTAGGGTTTATTACCTTTTTATAAACTTTAAGAAATGAAAACCTTTTGTACAAAAAAATGTCTTTGTTTTGCAACATTATGACACTTTTGACACATTATGACTTTTGCATACTTTGGTGTACAGACCTTTTAGGCTGATGTTTTTTATTGGTACCATTTTTGGGGCAGTATGACCTTTTGCGAAATGGCAAACAAAGTCAATTCGGACAATTTGATGCTATTTTCCTTTAGGAGGTTAACCGCCAGGAATAATCGTTTTTATATTTAGACTGTTCATGAATTTTGGGACACAGCAACAAATTACATGATTTTAATTGTTATTTTCAGTTACAGTAAAAGGAGGGGGCTGTAAATTAAAAATAAATTTAAAAATCTTAATATTAAAAACTTTTATTTTTTATGAAGATTACTGTATTTTTAGACCCCCGATGGTACTTGATTTGTTACAGATTTGTCTGGCATGAGGACACAATCACAGCGAAAATCCCATCCAGAATGGTGTCATGCACATGCAGCAAGCATTAAATTCCGCTGGTGCCTGTGCTCGCAGCATTTGACTACATTCACACTACCGTATGGAGGACGTCGTATGGACGACGTATGGAGGATATAGGGCCGACGTATATACGGCCGATATACGTCCTCCATAGACGGCAATGGGCGCACGGCACCCTACGGGAGCGGTACGGTGCAGCCCACATGCGGCACCGTACCACTCCGTACCCGGGAAAAAGATAGGACCTATCCTATCTCTTCCCGTAATACGGCGCCGTGCGCCATTAATTCCTATAGAGAGGGGCGGGGGTGAGCTGCGCTCACCTCCTCCTCCTCTCCCCGTACACTGCCGTTGCCCGCTACGGTACGGTACGGGCGGGCAACGGCAGTGTGAATGTAGCCTTTCAGTGGTAAAAAACAGTGACCTGCCTGTGAGCCCTCTTCATACATCCTTAATGGCACTGCGACGTACTACTAAGTCACACATCATTAAGAGTTTATCTGAGAAAGTAGGGCTGACTTGAATAATGCAATTCTATGAGATTGGAATAGTGGGAGTTTGGACTATGCATTTATCTTGTTTGTATATTGTTTTTGTTCTAGTTAATAAGGGCTACAAATTCAGCTCTGGAAAGTCATGGACATCTGCGCCAACCCTGGCAACCAGATATGAAAAACATTGCTTCATCCATAACTGTCATTCTCCCCACCCATACAAGATAGGACACATTAGGGGGCATTTATTTATATTGTTGCAGGGTCTTTGAGCGCACAAACTGTGTGGTAAGACAAGGATGTTAGATGGTGGCAAAAGGGATTAATTCATTATAGCAAAATCAAAAAGGGCAGGAAATGTTTCTGGATGCACAAGTTGTGCCCAAATTGACGGCAGTTGTGAAAAGTCATGGACATCTGTGCTAACCCTGGCAACCAGTTATGCAAAATATTGCACCACCGAATACTGCTATTTTCCCCGCCCATACAAGATAAGACATATGAGGGGGTATTTATTAACAGTGTTTTTGGGCGTACAGACTGTGCGGCAAGTTGGACAGGGATAGTAGATGGTGGGCCAATGAATAAATAAATATGTGCACAAGCAAAAAGAGTTTGAATAGGTTCCACGATCATGAAGCAGAAAAAGAAGTAGGTAGGCTTGCTTTTTGTGGGTTTAAGTGTGAGACACAAATTGTGCCAAAACAGCTGTCGGAGAAACTAGAAGAGCAGGACAAGTTTCAGGACGCACGAGTTGCACCCATATTGAGTGACGAAAAAACAAAAGTGTCATGAGTGTCAAAAAAGGAGCTAAATTGTGGCGCCGACAATTCATAAATATGGACCTGCATGGCAGGGAAGAAAATCTACAGTAAACTGGTTGAAAGTCATTAATAAATGCCTCACAACCAGTAGCAATAGAGTTGATTTTCTCCAGTTAATTTTCAGTCCTGAGACTTTGCCAACACATTGATCTCCTTTCTAACCTCCATCACCATGATCTAGTAGTCTTGTACACTGGTACGAGTGTTTGGAAGGCGCTGGATGACTCAGTTGATATTTCCAAAATTGGTTTAATTAATAAAAGTTAAAAGTTGTAAATGGTAAAATAATAAAAAAAGAACAAAAATTGGATTATAAGAACTACACGTTTCGCGCTTGAACTGAGCGCTTCTTCTGGTTCATGACTATCTGACATACTGTGGTCTTATTTAAAACAATTCATAGACAGCAAATGAAGGGTTACAAATAGGAAAGATCAAAAAAGGTTTGGAATGGAAACTACAACTGCCTAAACTTTCCTTTTCCTCTCCCTTGGTTCCATGCCCTTTGTGCATAAGGTCTGTAACCGTAGTTCCTAACATACATACAAGACCTATAAACAAAAGTAACTCTTCCGATATCTGTACTTGATTTTCCCATTCAAAATCTTCTCGCGTATCGATTTTATATTTTTGACTCCAATCGACTTCCGTAGTTCTTTTTTTGACTCCAATCGGCTTCTTTTCTTGATCCTCCCGGCCCCATAATTGTTGTCTCTAGTGACAATCATGCTGATCCTGAACATTAGTGAAGATACCTAGGTTTTGTAACACTAAGTATGTTTTTGTTGTATATAATAAATGTATTATTATTCTATTATTTCATTCCATATGCTTATACTTTGTAACTAAAGTTTTTCTTATTTGTATCTCCGAAAAATTTTATGGTGCATAGAGTACACCAGAAACAGCCACACTGTTTGTACCCCTTCATTTGCTACCCATGAATTGTTTTAAATAAGACCACAGTATGTCAGATAGTCATGAACCAGAAGAAGTGCTCAGTTCAAGCCTGAAATGCGCAGTTCTTTTAATCCAATTTTTGTTATTTTTTGTTATTTTACAATGTACAACTTTTAACTTTTATTAAACCAATTTTAAAAATACCAACCGACTTGTCCTGCCCCTTCCAAACGCTTGTAACATGTAGAAAAGTACCAATGAACATTTTACCACAGGAGCTATTCTTCCAATTTGGAGAAAGAACTTCCCTGAAAACGGGCTGTAAGAGGACGCCAATAAAGACACACGTGCTACCCAGAGTTGTTTGTGCCTATCCGCACAACCCTGTCTGGTTAGTAGTTCTAATACTACATTATTGTGAAATCATTTAGAGG
This sequence comes from Engystomops pustulosus, assembly GCA_019512145.1. Taxonomy (NCBI): domain Eukaryota; kingdom Metazoa; phylum Chordata; class Amphibia; order Anura; family Leptodactylidae; genus Engystomops; species Engystomops pustulosus. The sequence goes on along the minus strand of WNYA01000362.1, from coordinate 21,446 downwards.
ATACTACACTATCGGAGCACCCCTTTCTCCATTTCTTTCAGACCTAGTAGTCTTGTAAGCACATAAAGTTTTCATCTGAATGAAGTTGCAGTTTTTTCCCCCAGACCAAAACCCCTTTATCTCTTCATTTATTGTAATGAATATTGCCAAAAGTTCCACAAATATGATGAAAAGGAGGCAGGAAAAAAGGCAACTCTGTTTAGTATCACACGACAACCTAAAGTGTTCAATGTACCCTTCATTAATGCTGATACGTGCCTGTGGATTCATTCAACCATATCCAGCCAAATAATTTACACAAATAGGCTTGAATATTTCTGTTGGCAGGAGCCCTGTTTGGTCAAGGCATGTAATCCCATAAATAACATTTCCCAATCTATTTGCCAATATTTAGATTTTTTATTCTTTATTAACATAATGATTGATTCTAGCATGGTGTTGGAAAGATTACCTTGAGTAAAGAATTCCTGCAACACTTCCAGAACTTAGGCAATAAAATATATCGGTACCTCCTGTAGATTTTAAATGGTAGTCTATAGTCTGGGTTAATAAGACTCATGCTTATAAATACCTGTTTATAAATGTATCAACTCTTTCTTTAGCACAATTTAGATTATGTGTATACATGCATAAAACTTGGTTCTTAAATAATTATTCCCTTTGGTTTTTGTGCTACATCTTATTTTCTATGGTAATTTGCATTTTGTCTCGCAAATTGGGGATAAATAGACAAGTGTAGAGTCAGACTTCACTATCTTATTATGTGCCAGATTAATCATGCTGCATGATTTAACTGGCATAGTTTGGAACTGTGGAGATGTACAGTAGTGCCTGGGTTTGATCACGCTCCTTTTCAGACAAGTCAGAAAACGGTCTATAAATAGTATAAACCCCCCAATAAATGTGGCAAATGGAATTCCAAGTAAAAAATCACCACTATTCTGCCATAGACAGATTGATTAATCTCTCCTGCTGGGATTTGTAGTGAGCATGCAGAGTATAACCATTAATAATTGCAGTAATGGAAACTGTGCTTTTCTACATTTTAGGACACTTTCACATGTAACAAATATAGCTAGTGACAGGTTCCCATAGAGCTCTATTAACCAACAACCTTCTTTTAGCTAAAAAGTGTTTATCTCAGATCCCCATAAATCACATGAAGTAACAGCATGCCTGCATGGAGGATGGAATGGACTAAAGTCCATGGAGACATGCTATGATTTCATGTAATCAGATACATACATGGGGTACAGTTTGCTAATTTTAGGAGATAAAAAGGACTTGGATTGATGAATGGTTGCTTGATAGTATTGATAAATTCTGAGAAGTTACTGGATTCAGCCTGAGGAGGCCACGTCCCCTTGACACCCTCTAGATTTGGCTGTATGCAAGGCAAGGTTATAAAGATGATTTATGGGGATCTGAGATAAACAATTTTTAGCTAAAAGAAGGGTGTTGGATAGCTTTATGGGGACCTTCCACTAACCGCATTTGTGAAAATGTGGTGGAAGATTGATGTAAAAATCCAAAATACTGATTAGAATTCTGTTGTGTTAAGTGGCCCCAGCATAAATAAAGACCACTTTATTAAAATGTATTACCCAACTTCAATGGGATGGTGCAAAATTACATTATTTACCTCATGTGAAATTTTTGTACATCATTATTCAGGAGGCCTTTACCTTCTAACCAGCTCCTTGTAATCTCTCCACACATATCAGTCAGTTTATTTAACGTCTAGGGATTAAGAGGCCAACTTTAATATGGAATGCAAGGAAGGATGCATTGCTGACAAACTGACACTGCCATCTGTTCCCTGACCAGGTGCACATGGTTCCCATGAAACATGTCATTGTTACTTCAGAAAAAAATACATTCATACACACTTGATACGCAGATTTCATCAATCTTGAAACATTTTAGCGGAAAACAGGAATTTAGAGGTTATATTAATTGAAGATAACACTCAAGAAACTTAAAAAAATAAACATACAACAGATAAAATGTGACCATAAGACAACATATTTCAATTGATTATAATTTATGACCATATATGTAAGCTATTGTTTAAAACAAAGTGGCAGCTTAACAGTCTTTAAAACATTTTATAATGCCTAAAGTGACTCTAAATGCAATTTAAAAGTTCACTAATCATTCACCTGTACACAAACTGATAATATGTTATCTATCCTAATTTGTAAGCGGCCAGAAACTACTAATGTGTAGCTGTTGCATTGCAGCTTTATGTATTGAGCTCTATGAGTTCTTATAAAGCTAACAGTGCTTTTAATAATGATAATTCAGCATTTAATGACATTGCTTCATTGTATCCAAACTAATAAACTTAACTAACTTCACAAAAATTCTTCAATTTCAATGATGCTACTGTGTTGTGTATCCAAATCCAAAATCCAGATCTACATACAGAATCAAAAAAGCCCTGTGTTTTACCAATAGAGAACTCATACTCATAGAATTAGTCACAAGTAGGCAAAAGAAAGAAAAGAAAAAAATCCAGCTCACCACTCCCAGCGCACGGACGGCAAGATTCCCCACAGACTCCGGGCAATAGCATACATGTAGAAAGACCAGCGCTTCAGGAGACAGTCGTAGTGTTAAAAGTAATCCATTTTATTTGTTCCTCTTAAAAGCATAGCACACGGCAGAGTGCACAGAAGTACATGACAACACGGGATAAAAAACCTACGCGTTTCGCTCAGATGAGCTTAGTCATGGTTCATCTACACAAGAGCTCTTAGCTCTATTTGAAACCCGCGCTCACACGAGTCACGGGATCGCAACAGCCACACCCCCCGGAGGAGAGCCATACTTATATCTAAAAACATGTTTTTAACAGCTAAAACATATCTAATCCAGATCGGCAAAGGGGAGGTAAGTTACAAAATACTTTTGTTATTGGCAGACTACTGACCGTCTTTTGCTGTTTCAAAACATTTTCAGGAAGCCCACCAGGGAGATGTATGCCACTTCAGGTGGATGGGAAAAGGTAAAAAACCTACTAGAGGTGGAGACCATAAGAAAAAATTAATGAATAAGGAAACCTATTGGATGTTTGTTTTAAAACCATACTTACATGCGACACCTGGTGGACATCGGCCGCAGGACCTTAATGAATCGCCGGAAGACCAGAACGCTTGTCAAAGAAGCCGCCGCTTGAACGCGAATGGACCGGGTAAGTAAATGTGCCCCACTGTGTAAGAATGTGTTCAAAAGACGGTCACTAGTCTGCCAATAACAAAAGTATTTTGTAGCTTACCTGTCTCTCCTTTGCCGATCTGGATTAGATATGTTTTAGCTGTTAAAAACATGCTTTTAGATGTAAGTCTGGTATGGCTCTCCTCCAGGGGTGTGGCTGTTGCTTGACGTCACACGCTGCGAGTGAGCGCAGCTTTCAAATAGAGCTAAGAGCTCTAGTGTAGATGAACCATAACTAAGCTCATCTGAGCGAAACGTGTAGGTTTTTTACCCCGTGTGTACTGCCGTGTGATATGCTTTTAAGAGGAACGAATAAAATGGATTACTTTTAACACTACGACTGTCTCCTGAAGCGCTGGTCTTTCTACATGTCATAGAAATATTCAAATTTTAATATAATATGTATTCTAATTTGTGTTAGCCTACATGTTTCATAAGTTTGCTTTTTCCATCTGGGAAATTTTTTGTACAAATTTTTACAAATTAATTTTTAGAGAATCATGCATGGCCTACAAGTGTCCTCTATAAGGAGACATATACCCCTATTAGCTTACCCAAGTGATTTTGCAAATTGAAAATTTCAGATGGCCTCAACCAAATATGTTGATTAATAACATTAACAAACCAAATAACTTGTTTAAATAAGAATGATTTCTGAAACATCATTTAATATGTTTTTAAACATTAGAAGGTTTATCAGAATAACAAACATTTTGTAAATGAATTTATCAAGATTTTTGACCACACTTCTGTGCTGTTAGATCTCTGAAATTAGCTGTTACACTGATCCTTTCATTTAGCTCAGTGTAACTTCTACACTATTCAACCAGAAGTGTAGATATATTACAGCACAGCAGTTTAAAGACATCTCCTGTGCATCCCCTTTATTCCCAATCCTGAAACTTAAATATATTTTTCACAGTCCTGCTGCTACTAGTAATAAATTAGTCTTACTTATTGTGGCAACAATAATAATTGACTGACTGGACAATTTTTCAGATTATTTTATTTTTAAAATTATTAATGGTACTTGAAAAATATATATAATGTGCCTAGAAAGGGAAATCAATAATACATAATATCATACACATGGGATGATATACAGTCATGGCCAAAAGTTTTGAGAATGATACAAATGTTAATTTTACAAAGTCTACTTCATCAGGTTTTATAATGGCAATTTGTATATACTCCAGAATGTTAAGAGTAATCAGCTTAACAGCAATTCATTGCCAAGTCAATATGTGCATAGAAAAAGGACTTATTCCCCCAAAACACATTTTAACTTCATTGCAGGCCTTCCTTAAAAGGAGCAGCTAACATTGTTTCAGTGATTGCTCCATTAACCCTGGTGAGGGACAAAGTGGAATTCGATACGAATTTCACTAAAAATTTGATTTGTCACAAAGCCGAAGTTTACACTGATTCGCGGGAACAACGTTTTTTCCCCCCTCTTTTTCAGCTAAATAGGCGCAAGAACAACATGTTACACAGAGCAGAGAATTCTGTGAAGGAGAAAGGAACACCCCCAATGACATCTGCAGACTTGTAAGCCAATCAGCGACCAGCAGGCTTATGTGATGTCACACAGGCTCACAGCCCTATAAAAACTTTCGGCCATTTGCAATCCCTGTATTTTACACTGGATATGCTGTCTGTAGCGTCTAGCTGCTGCTACTGTACTGTGCAGTAGCGATTCCTGCTCCAATCCCTGGATGTTCTTTAAGGGGGATCTGTATACCTCAAATAGCAGTTCTATTTAGTGACAAAATGGAATAGGAAGAAATCTCTTTCACATTCATGCATCTGCAGTAGCGATTTGTGGACCAATCCCTGGTTGTTCTTTAAAGAGGATCTGTATACCCCAAATAGGATTTCTGTTTAGTGACAAAATCTAATAGGAATAAATCTGTTTAACATTCTTGCTTCTGCAGTAGTGATTTGTGGACCTCTCACTGGGTGTCAGTTGTGGGGTATCTGTATAACGCAAATTCCCATACCTTTTTGTGGCTATAGTTTAGAGCCAGATTTACGTGTCAAATCCACATAGCTTATACAGTGATTTTCCCTGTCAGTTGAGGGCAGGGCCGGATCATAAGGGGGACTCCCGGGGCCCCCACCACTTTGCCCTCCCAGGGGGCCCCCACCAAATGCAGGTGATTCGCCAACAGTTTATTGGGCTCTGGGCGGCGGGCCCACAATAAGTTCCCTGCCATAGACGATCGGGCCTGAGCAAAGGCACGTAGTGCGAAGTGGCAGCGTGTAACGTCACGGCGCTGCGACATCACGGCACCTCCTGCAGGAGGTCGCCACCATCTTTGTTTACTTCCACCCTGACACTGCGAGGGATGATGAGGACATCACACATACAGTGATTTTCGCTCTAATTAGAGGGTGTCAGTTGTGGGGTATCTGTATAACGGACATTGCCATACCTTTTTGGGGCTATAGTTTAGAGCTAGATTTACGTGTCAAATCCACATAGTTTATACAGTGATTTTCGCTCTTTTTACAGAGTGTCAGTTGTGGGGTATCTGTATAATGCAAATTACCATACCTTTTTGTTGATATATGTATGTAGAAAAGTGGAAGTCAGCTCACCTGGAGGCACAGCAACATATGACCAGGAGTCCAAGCACGGATTCTCTTTGTTCCAAGTCCAAGAAATATATAAAATGCAAATAATCCAGCTCCACTGACACTCCGGTTGTAGATAAAAACGTGATATTTTCTTTATTGAAGTACAAAAAGGAGATATACAACCAAGCAGAGGGAAACACACACAGAGCCACGGCTAAGATCAAATGGTCAAATCCACGTAGCTTATACAGTGATTTTCGCTGAAATTACAGAGTTTCAGTTGTGGGGTATCTGTATAACGCAAATTCCCATACCTTTTTGTGGCTATAGTTTAAAGCCAGTTTTACATGTCAAATCCACGTATTTTAGACAGTGATTTTCGCTGAAATTACAGAGTGTCAGTTGTGGGGTATCCGTATAACACCGGAGGTGGAGAGTTCCAAGCCGCAATTTTTTTTTCCAAAAAGGTAGTGCCTTCACCAGTTTGTACAACAGAAGGTGGGCCAGTCCTTGAGCTTATCAGTTTCTTCCAGGGTGCACGGCAGCACGCACCTGTGGAGCTGTAACTATGGTCAAGGCCAGTACATGTCCTTTACAGCCCACTGGGTGAATGTGCTTCCTGCCCGGCTGCACCAACAACTTCCATAAGAGACAGCGCTTTCTCCTCCACGTTGTCAAACTGCTGCTCCTGTGCCAGTATCCGCCTCCTCCTTCTCCACCACCACCTCAGCCTCCACAAGTGCTGCTCCATCATACCACATGTGGAGGGCACAGCGGTGTCACGCAGTTCTACACCTGGTTTGGCTGGGCGAATGAAGTTACACAGGGGTGTAACTGCTCCTCGTCATGCAACAAGAAATCAATGTGTGGCTTCCTCCGCGACAACTAAAAATCGGAACCATGGTGACAGACAATGGGAGGAACATGGTATCTGCGCTGCCCCGAGGAGGGATGGTCCATGCGCCCTGTCAACAAGTTCCTGAAGTCACCCATCTGCAAGACATTCTAAAAATCGCCAGGAAACTTTGCACACACTTCAGCCATTCTTACAAAGCCAAGCACACCCTCCTCGAGTTGCAGCATCAGAACGGCCTAGCCCAACATAGTCTAATATGCGATGTTTCCACCCTTAGGAATTTCAGCCTCCATATGTTAGACTGCCTGTATGAACAGAGAAAAGCCATTAATAATTTTTCGATGATGCAAGCGGATTGGAGTACTCCCCTGTGTAACTTTGATGTCAGCCACTGGCAGCTCATGCGTGACACCTGCCATTTGGTCAGGCCCTTTGAAGAGGCCATGTTATTTGTCAGTTGCCAGGACTGCGGGATGACTAACATCATTCCACTACTTCCTGTCCTGGAACTCATGCTGCAAAATCTGTCTGGTCAGGGCACTGGAGAAGTGGAGACTACATCTCATGGCCATATGAGTCCGGTGGGGGCTGAACTGGAGGAGGACATTGGAGCACAAGCAGAGTCTGTAGCAATTTGTGAATTTTCTACTCAGGTGACAGGAGAGGAGGAGCAGGAGCATGAGGAGGTAGAAGACAAGGCAGATGACCCAAAGCACCGTGGCAGTATTCAGTGGAGATGGAGGCCGGGAGTCTGGCAGAGTCACTTGCGCAGATTGCACTGCTTTGCCTAACTAGTGAGAGCCGAATAGTCAACATCCGCCATATGGATGGCTTTTGGCTCTCCACCCTCTTGGACCCTCGCTACCAGTCAAAAATGGGTGACTTTTTTCAGCTGCTGAGAGGGAGGAACAACTGGCATACTATGGAGAAATACTGTGCACACAGTTGACCGCTGCCTATGTGCGCCATTGTCCATCCTCTGTCAGGTCTGACTGGGGGTTTCCTGACAGTCATCGCTCACGTACTACTGCTGTTGTGGGGAGCTGGGGGGGTAGGAGCAGTAGCAGTTCCATCAGCAGCAGCTTAAGTCTGGATTTCTTAATGAGCAATTTCCTTCACCCGCCTATTGAGGAGGGTAGCCGCCACCAGCAGCAGCAGGACATGGAGCAAACCCTGCACCAGCAGGTGGTGGCCTACTTGGATAGCACTTTACCACCTCAGGTAGAGGATCCCATGGAGTACTGGGCACCCAAACTTGATGCGCGGCCACAACTTGCGGAGTTTGCAGTAGAGAAGCTATCCTGCCCGGCTACCAGTGTGGCATCAGAGCGGGTGTTCAGTGTGGCGGGGGCCATCGTTACCCCAAGGAGAGCCTGCTTGTCCACCCGTAATGTGGAGAGACTGACCTTTGTCAAGATGAATCAGGCTTGTATCGGCCAGGATTTCAACTCACCAATGCCTAATGCATCAGATTAGATCAGCCATGACACCCCCTCCAAACGTTGAGAAATGAGTCTTGGTTCTAACTAACTGCATCAGCCACTATTCTGATGCTGCCACCCGCCTGATGCCACACATCTGCTGCCAGTTGCTCCATCTGCCTCCTACCATCTTTACCAGGGACTAGAATTGTCCTGCTTCTGCTGATGCCACCATCACACTGTATAATTGTGCCACTCTGTGGGCTCCTGCTGCTGATGCCACCTCCACAATATATCATCCTGCCACTCTGTGGGCTCTTGCTGCTGCTGGCGCCACCTCCACACTATAAAATTTTGCCACTCTGCGGGCTCCTGCTGCTGCTGATGCCACCTTCACACTATATCATTTTGCCACTCCGCAGGCTCCTGCTGCTGACCCCGCCTCTACACCTCCACGGGAAGGCAGGACCATGGGAAGGCAGGACCGCGGGAAGGCAGGACCGCAGGAAGGCAGGACCGCGGGAAGGCAGGACCACGGGAAGGCAAAACCACTGGATGGCAGCACCTTGGGATGGCAGGACCTTGGAAGGACCTGCTGACAGGACCTCAGAAGGATGACTGGGAGGACCACGGAAGGACGGCTGGCAGGACCTCAGAAGGACAGCTGGCAGGACCCTGGAAGGACAGCTGCCAGAACTTCAGAAGAAAGTCTGGCAGGACCCCAGAAGGTTCGCTGGTAGGACCTCAGAAGGACAGCTGGCAGGGCCTCGGGAAGACCACTGGGATACTGGACCGCCACAGGATTACAGGACTGCCACAGGATTACAGGACCACCACAGGATTACAGAACCACAACAGGATTATAGGGCCACCACTCGGGAAAACCACAGGAACACGAGAACACCACAGGAATACAGGAACACCACAGGAACACCACGGTAACATGGGAACACCACAGGAACATGGGAATCGGAGGCGTCTGGAAACGTTCAGGAATCACGGAGGCATCTGGAGGCTTTCTCTTCAGCAGAATGACCTGAAGATCTGGCAGGGGATGCTGGGAGTCGCCAGGCTATATAGCAGAGCCGGTATGCCAGCGTCAATAAGGAGAGTCTGGCGCACACGCCCTAGCATCAGGGGCCGCGCGGCCTCGGAGGAAGCCGGCGTGGGACCAGGAAGGGACCGTTGCGGAATCCGGAGCCAGGTGAGGTGAGTATTGACCTGCGGGAGCGGGGACAGCGGAAGGAGGCACGGGTGCACTCACTATGTGTACCAAGGATTGCGGTTGTAACTGTGACACCAGCTTTATGGACATGTTCTGGGTTGTGGTGTTAATATATAATAGCGACATTAGGCAAAGAGGATCGAATGTTTAAAAGGCAATAAGAGAGCAAGTGTGTTCTTAAATAGTTCTGGATAGGAGAGGCTGAAAAACATGCATATTAGTTGATATTATTCCTTATCATGGAATTCCAAATGAAGTAATATCAAAAGTGAATATTTCAATCATCTGTGAGGTGCAGCAGCTCCTGTGTGCAGTTGATTCTCACTGTAGCCTAATGGCTAAGAACGTGGAGGGGATGTACACTACAGAAAGCCATATCTATGGTTCTGTGACACATAGAGCTTCACTTCTTTTTTCCTATGAAAGAAGAGAATCTCCTCTTTTATATGAATCTAAACTGTGTTTCTAAGTGTCAGGAAAAAGGAGATGTTAAAGTGCCGTTGAGGGTGATTTTTATATATAAAAATCGCACATGATATTCTTAATTTAAACCTGAATATCTCTAGATCAATGGCACCTAGAAACACAATTTTAGAAAATCATTTGAAAAAAGGGCAATTACCCATTTTGTCTACCCATAGCGCCGGCCCTGCACACTATATCATTGTGCCACTCTGCGGGCTCCTGCTGCTGCCACCTCCACACTATCTCATTGTGCCACTCTGCGGGCTCCTGCTGCTGCTGACATCACCTCTACACTATATCATTGTGCCACTCTGCGGACTCCTGCTGCTGCTGATGCCACCTCCACACTATATCATTGTGCCACTCTGCAGGCTCCTGCTGATGCCACCTTCACACTATATCATTGTGCCACTCTGTGAGCTCCTGCTGCTGTTGCTGAAGCCACCTCCACAATATATCATTGTGCCACTCTGCGGCCTACCATGATGCCGCCACCTTCACACCTCTAACCGCATGCTGCTGATGCTGCTGCTGGTGTCACCTTTGCAGTTCTTTTTTGGCAAAGACCTGATATTTTCAGGAAAACTGTAATGTATTATGCATGTGGCGTCTCGAATCTACAAATTGATATTTACATTGAATATTTCAAATTCAAATTAATTTCAAACTTAATCATTGTGCCACAATGTGGCCTCCTCTGCTGTGGGTTTTGTGGGCTCCTACTGCTGCTGATGCCACCTCCACACTACATCATTGTGCCACTCTGTGGCTTGCCTTGTTGCTGCCACCATGTTGCTGCCACCTGTGGGCTCCTGCTGCTGCCACCACCTCGGCACTTAATCATTGGGCCACTCTGTGGATACAGAACACAGGGGACAAGCAAATATCCCATTTACTGGTCATCTCTGTTTTGGATCCCCTCCTGTTTGATTTTGGCTTTAGCAATACTGATGATGGGTTATTGACCGATTGAAAGCGGACAATGACGGACAAAATGAAGAGCAAAATGATCAGTGACGTCAATGAAGAATTACTGTCGACACCCTCTGTACTCTTTTGGGGGATTTCTACATGTATCCGCATTTAACAGAACAGGTTCTGTCGTAATCTATGGATTTATCTGATGTCAATGTAAAAAGAGTGCAGTCTTTGTTGTTATAGTGGAATCTTGGCCCTCATCTCAGTGCTTTTGAGCTGGCACAGAAGTTACCTTGTCAGGCTGTGTTCCCGCTTCGCTTATTTGGGGAAGTTGGCCTATGTAAGTGCACATGGAATTGAAGAGTGAAGCGATTCTAAGAGCGGCGGCTGTCATGTGCGTGTCAGCACAAACACAGCATTGTTTGAAGTCAAAACCACGCTCCTATGCATATTTAAGCATGGCACAACATTCTACAACACCCTACAGGCTCTCTGCAGCCAGGAAATACCTGTTTTAATTTCATTACTCGGCACAATACTGAACACAAAGAAATTAGAAATATAGTCTAATAGTACAAAAGAAATATATGCGGGGCGTGCCCGGAAGCCGATGTGAGCGGACACACGGAGAGTGAGCTCCGCATCACCAGCGCTGCATAAGCTAAAATTAAGCGGACCCGACTCCCCTTAGCATGGGGAACCGGAGGGGACCGTCGGCAGGAAGGTCCAGGAGCGACGAGAGGTCGCCGCCGATCCAGCCAGCGGCGGACTTCTTCAGAAAAAGAAGTGCAGAAGTGCAAGCGGGGATTGGCAAGATGGCGCCGGCCCGAGCCTGCCGCGAGGCGCCACTTCCGGCGCTGCAACACAGCGCAGATAAGGAGAACCCGGAGAACCCGTGTGAGGGGCACGAGCCTCTACCTCTGCACCGGAGTGCAGATGACAAGGTGGGGGAAAAACCCAGCTCCTTTATTGGACCTGGAGAGAGGCCAGAGGTAGCCCCTGGACACCCTAGCTACATATGTAGCAAACAGAAGGCCTCACCTCCACAGCCTGGCTCTCCGGCCACAACATTAACCCCTCCAACACCGGGGTACCAGCACCCATTAAGTGAAGGAAGTCATTCACCAGCACCTGACCTGGGACCACAAATCCTGCACCCCTCATTACCTCCCTCTCCTGCTCTACAGCGCACCCTGTGCTCCCCAGATGTTTTAACCAGTCAAAAGCTGGAAGTATCATATGCGGCTGCACTGCGGAAAAGCACATTTTATGCCACTCAAGCTCAATTACCCTCCCCAGTTGGAGATGGGTGTATACTGCAAGCACAGGAATCCCTGACCTCTCCACCGGCCTCCCCACACTTGTATTCCTCGATCCCTTCACAAATGTCTCCACCCTTGCATGACCCGCTATGGCTTTATATCCAGCAAATGCCCACTAAGCAAGATTTCAGGGAGCTGATAGAGGAAGTGAAGGAAGCTTGCCGGCAAGAAATTGCAACAGTCCATAAAGAAGTTCAACAAGTGGCGCAGAGAGTAGATGTACTTGAAGACGACCACAATCTGGCTAGAACAGCGGTTTCCACTCTACAACAGCAGGTTTCAACGCAAGACTCCATTATTAGAGACCTAAGAAGACACATAGAAGACCTAGATAATAGGGGTCGTCGGCACAACATTAGAATCCGTGGCATTCCAGAACAACAGGGGGAGGAGAATGTCCATGGCTACTTACAACACCTCTTCAACACTATCCTGGACAGACCGCTAGACACCCCCATTAAGATGGACAGAGCTCACAGGGCACTGCGCCCTAAGACGGCAGGTCCTCCCCGGGATGTTATTTGCCATGTGAACGACTTCATGTTAAAAGAGGAAATAATGAAGCGGTCTCGCTTGATGAAATCCATCTCTTTTTTGGGGGCTAAGCTCCAACTATACCAAGACCTCTCCTGGATTACGCTACAACAACGCAGAGCCCTGAAACCGCTCTTAGACCTACTAAGAGAACAAGGCATACCTTACCGCTGGGGTTTTCCATTTAGCCTGACGGCAAGAAAAGACGGTCATTCAGCTGTCTTGCGATACCCAGAAGATCTCAAACCTTTTTGTGATACTTTCCAGCTCACCCTCCCGGATCTCCCGGACTGGCCTCAACATCCATCCCCAGTGGATCTCCCTCCTACGTGGCAACAAGTCCGACCGTCAAAGAAGAGGCAGAGGGCCCTGGATAGTGGCAGTAGACAGTCCAATGGACGATAAGTATCGACAAAATATTGCCATCTTACTACTGATGTATATTAATATATACTCGGGTTAACCTTAATCCTTATATGTTAAATCTAATTGGCTCTTCTTCTCTAATTGTTGTACATATAGTCTTTATCAATGCTTGGGTCAACCACCATAGAGTTTATTATAGTTTAACTACATGTCGGTGTCCTACATAAGGGCTCAGGGATGCGGGTTCATCCAGACGTTTCTGTTCCGCTGCCCATTTTGCTATTCCGGTGTACGTTTTCTTTCCCCAAGGGTAAATCTTCCCGAAGAGGTTTGCTCCCGGCAACTGACAATGTCAGCCCCGGAGAAATGCAGGACTACACTTCGGAGGATTTACGGCGAGACCTGCCGTAGGCTACCCTCGCTTTTGCAAGTGTTTTATGTTAATGTTGTTTCATTCTTGTTTTTGGTTTTATTTCATGTTTTGGTCCATGAGTCTCTACACAAGTTGTCTCCCGATCCACCCAACCGTGTGACGGAAACAGAACCCGGTCGAGCTCCCCCGGGAGGCTCTAAGGCCGCGATTCCGTCACCTATAAAAACTTCCTATACAGCTGACAGGCTAACTTATACAGATTATGGTTAAAATACTTTCCCTAAACACTAAAGGTCTTAATTCAGATGTGAAAAGGCGGCTTCTTCTGAAAGAACTACGCCAGGCCAAAGCAGACATAGTGTTCCTCCAAGAAACGCATTTCACATCCACGAGTTCCTTTCACTTTGCCAACCACTGGTATCCCGTGTCTTTCCTGGCTAATGCTCCCACTAAGAAGGCAGGGGTAGCTATTCTTATTTCTAGGCATTGCCCATTTCAGCTAACGGAAACTGTAGCAGATCCCCATGGCAGATATATTATAATCAAAGGTTCACTCATGAACATTCACGTAACACTGTTGCGGAAAAGCACATTTTATGCCACTCAAGCTCAATTACCCTCCCCAGTTGGAGATGGGTGTATACTGCAAGCACAGGAATCCCTGACCTCTCCACCGGCCTCCCCACACTTGTATTCCTCGATCCCTTCACAAATATCTCCACCCTTGCATGACCCGTTATGGCTTTATATCCAGCAAATGCCCACTAAGCAAGACTTCAGGGAGCTGATAGAGGAAGTGAAGGAAGCTTGCCGGCAAGAAATTGCAACAGTCCATAAAGAAGTTCAACAAGTGGCGCAGAGAGTAGATGTACTTGAAGACGACCACAATCTGGCTAGAGCAGCGGTCTCCACTCTACAGCAGCAGGTTTCAACGCAAGACTCCATTATTAGAGACCTAAGAAGGCACATAGAAGACCTAGATAACAGGGGCCGTCGGCACAACATTAGAATCCGTGGCATTCCAGAACAACAGGGGGAGGAGAATGTCCATAGCTACCTACAACACCTTTTCAACACTATCCTGGACAGACCGCTAGACACCCCCATTAAGATGGACAGAGCTCACAGGGCACTGCGCCCTAAGACGGCAGGTCCTCCCCGGGATGTTATTTGCCATGTGAACGACTTCCTGTTAAAAGAGGAAATAATGAAGCGGTCTCGCTTGATGAAATCCATCTCTTTTTTGGGGGCTAAGCTCCAACTATACCAAGACCTCTCCTGGATTACGCTACAACAACGCAGAGCCCTGAAACCGCTCTTAGACCTACTAAGAGATCAAGGCATACCTTACCGCTGGGGTTTTCCATTTAGCCTGACGGCAAGAAAAGACGGTCATTCAGCTGTCTTGCGATACCCAGAAGATCTCAAACTTTTTTGTGATACTTTCCAGCTCACCCTTCCGGATCTCCCGGACTGGCCTCAACATCCATCCCCAGTGGATCTCCCTCCTACGTGGCAACAAGTCCGACCGTCAAAGAAGAGGCAGAGGGCCCTGGATAGTGGCAGTAGACAGTCCAATGGACGATAAGTATCGACAAAATATTGCCATTTTGCTTCTGATGTATATTATTATATACTCGGGCTAACCTTAATCCTTATATGTTAAATCTAACTGACTCTTCTTCTCTGATTGTTGTACATATAGTCTTCATCAATGCTTGGGTTAACCATCATAGAGTTTATTATAGTTTAACTACATGTCGGTGTCCTACATAAGGGCTCAGGGATGCGGGTTCATCCAGACGTTTCTGTCCCGCTGCCCATTTTGCCACTCCGGTGTACGTTTTCTTTCCCCAAGGGTAAATCTTCCCGAAGAGGTTTGCTCCCGGTAACTGACAATGTCAGCCCCGGAGAAATGCAGGACTATACTTCGGAGGATTTACGGCGAGACCTGCCGTAGGCTACCCTCGCTTTTGCAAGTGTGTTATGTTAATGTTGTTTCATTCTTGTTTTTGGTTTTATTTCATGTTCTGGTCCATGAGTCTCTACACAAGTTGTCTCCCAATCCACCTAACCGTGTGATGGAAACAGAACTCGGTCGAGCTCCCCCGGGAGGCTCTAAGGCCGCGATTCCGTCACCTATAAAAACCTCCTATACAGCTGACAGGCTAACTTATACAGATTATGGTTAAAATACTTTCCCTAAACACTAAAGGTCTTAATTCAGATGTGAAAAGGCGGCTTCTTCTGAAAGAACTACGCCAGGCCAAAGCAGACATAGTGTTCCTCCAAGAAACGCATTTCACATCCACGAGTTCCTTTCACTTTGCCAACCACTGGTATCCCGTGTCTTTCCTGGCTAATGCTCCCACTAAGAAGGCAGGGGTAGCTATTCTTATTTCTAGGCATTGCCCATTTCAGCTAACGGAAACTGTAGCAGATCCCCATGGCAGATATATCATAATCAAAGGTTCACTCATGAACATTCACGTAACACTGTGTAATATTTATGCTCCAAACTCCAGCCAACTCCCCTTCCTCAATAAGGTCCTTTCGGGATTAACATCTGATCAACACGAACTCTTACTGGTAGGTGGTGACTTTAATGTAGTGTTCTCAGATAGCGTAGATCGCCTATCAGTCCCGACCCGCCCGACACCTCAAGGGACGAAAACGTTAGCTACAGGGTTCCGTCGTTTGATCCGTAAAAGCTCACTATACGACCTATGGAGAGTGAACAACCCGACGGCCAGGAGCTTTACATTTTATTCCCCCCCGCACAGGACTCACACGCGAATAGACTATTTTTTTGGCAACTACCCGACACTACGAGCCCTAGGGGATGCTGAAATTGGCCAAATTACATGGTCAGACCATGCACCGATCTCCATAGACTTGAGGTTGGAAGATACCTCACTTAAATCTCCCCACTGGCGTCTTAATGAAACCCTCCTTTCCTCCCCACTCTCAAGAGAATCCCTGAGGACGGTTTTGATTAATTATTTTAAGGAAAACACCCCGACGGCACCATCCGTCCCAATTCTATGGGAAGCCCATAAAACAGTTTTTAGAGGTGAGGCCATATCTATAGCCACCAAGATAAAAAGAGATAGATTACTTAACTACTCTAAATATAAACAGAATCTTAGGCAAGCCGAAAGAGATCTAGCCACCTCCCCCACACCTTCCTTACTAAGACGAATCCAGGTTCTACGTTCTAAACTAAGGGAGTTAGACCTTTTAGATGTGGAGCGCATGATTAAATACTCTAAACGGAAATTCTACGAATTCGGTAATAAGGCTCACACATTTCTGGCCAGGCAGCTTAGACATAAATCATCTTCCCAGGCCCCCTTTGCCATAAGAGACAATAAGGGTATTATGCACTATCATCCCTCCAAAATAGCTGAATTATTCCACACCTATTATTCCGCTCTTTACTCTCTAGACTCCCCTTCACCGTCTTCTTCTTTAGAGCAAAACGCGGCACTAGACCATTACCTGTCTCAATGCTCTCTTCCCCAGTTGTCGTCTGAGGCATTGACTCACCTGAATCAAGCCATCACGGCAGAGGAAATAGAGGATACAATAAAGAATTTGCCCGGAGGTAAGGCCCCTGGCCCAGACGGGTTTACGTACCTATATTATAAAACGTTCCTCCCTCTCTTGCTCCCTAATATGGTTGAACTCTTTAATGGGTTTCTCCAGGGCGAGCCGGTTCCTCAGACGATGCTTGCTTCGCATATCACGGTAATCCCCAAGCAAGGAAAGGACCCATCCGAATGCTCTAGCCCATTAGTTTGCTCAATGCCGACCTTAAAATTTTCACCAAACTACTGGCTAACAGACTAGGCGATTGGCTCCCGAATTTGGTGCATAAAGACCAAGTCGGATTCGTTAAATTTAGGCAAGCAGGGGACAACACGCGCCGAACCATCGATTTAATAGATGTGGTCCAAAAATCAAAATCAGAGGCCCTGCTCCTTAGCCTTGACGCAGAAAAAGCCTTTGATCGGTTAAACTGGCAGTTCATGTTCAAAACCCTTGCTCGTTTCGGTTTCAGAGGACCATTCATAAAGGCGCTACATGGTTTGTATGCCTCCCCCACGGCGCAAGTTAGGCTTACCCATGCCCACTCTCCTTCCCTACCTATTCGAAACGGGACACGCCAGGGCTGCCCCTTATCCCCCTTGTTATATGTCCTGAGTATTGAGCCCTTAGCAGCTCTTATTCGTAACTGCCCTGACATTAAGGGTATTCAAGTGCGTGATAAACAGTTTAAGATTGCCCTGTTTGCGG
Source organism: Engystomops pustulosus (assembly GCA_019512145.1). NCBI lineage: Eukaryota > Metazoa > Chordata > Amphibia > Anura > Leptodactylidae > Engystomops > Engystomops pustulosus. The sequence goes on along the minus strand of WNYA01000362.1, from coordinate 3,868 downwards.
ACGACGTTTTACTTACCATCACAGATCCCCTGATATCACTACCAAGTTTGCACTCGATTATTACAGAATATAGTGTGATGTCAGGATATAAGATAAACCATACGAAGTCCGAAGCTCTGCCTCTGAACTTGTCTGCCTCATTACTGCGGACCCTACAGGATAATTTCCACTACTCCTGGTGTAGCTCGTCCCTCAAATATTTAGGGACAAGACTTACGCCATTAGTATCCTCCCTATATAAAGAAAATTTTCCCCCTTTAATCCAGGATGTTAGGAAACAACTCCAGAGTTGGCGCCCCCTATACTTATCCTTGCTAGGCAAAATAGCGGCGATTAAGATGTCTGTCCTGCCCAGGTTTCTCTATCTATTTGAGACCCTTCCGGTTCGAGTCCCAGTAGTTGCCCCGCGCACAATCCAATCGCTGTTTTTGGACTTCTTGTGGAACTCCAAGAGGCATAGAATTCCTAAGACAGTGTTGGTAGCGCCAAAGTCTAGAGGTGGACTAGGTCTACCGGACATAACCTTGTACTATTATGCAACCCACCTACGCCATATTACCTCTTGGACTTCCCTGCCTGCCTTTAATAGGTGGACAGAGGTAGAGAAGCTTTGGATAGCCCCAACGCATCCTAGTGCCTTAATTTGGGGACCACCTATAGAGATTCCGCCTAAATCTTTGCTGGCCCCAATGTCCTTCACTAGAGAAATATGGCGTAGTTGCCGCATTAAATACTCCTTGGCTACGTTGAAGTCGCCTTTAACCCCCTTCCTCTATACGCCGAACCTACCTCAGGGTCTGGAGTCTGAGTTTGTGGAATTCTGGAAACCCATGCAGGCCTTTCGCATTAAAGATGTTGCCCATCCGACGTCAAAACGATTACTTACCCTTTCAGATCTCTGCGCGGCGTCTGACCAGTTTAGCCAGGTTTCAGACTCCTACCCTCTAATTTACCGCTTCCATTAGTATCCTCCCTATATAAAGAAAATTTTCCCCCTTTAATCCAAGATGTTAGGAAACAACTCCAGAGCTGGCGCCCCTTATACTTATCCTTGCTAGGCAAAATAGCGGCGATTAAGATGTCTGTCCTGCCCAGGTTTCTCTATCTATTTGAGACCCTTCCGCTTCGAGTCCCAGTAGTTGCCTTGCGCACAATCCAAGCGCTGTTTTTGGACTTCGTGTGGAACTCCAAGAGGCATAGAATTCCTAAAACAGTGCTGGTAGCGCCAAAGTCTAGAGGTGGACTAGGTCTACCGGACATAACCTTGTACTATTATGCAACCCACCTACGCCATATTACCTCTTGGACTTCCCTGCCTGCCTTTAATAGGTGGACAGAGGTAGAGAAGCTTTGGATAGCCCCAACACATCCTAGTGCCTTAATTTGGGGACCACCTATAGAGATTCCGCCTAAATCTTTGCTGGCCCCAATGTCCTTTACTAGAGAAATATGGCGTAGATGCCGCATTAGATACTCCTTGGCTACGTTGAAGTCGCCTCTGACCCCCTTCCTTTATACGCCGAACCTACCTCAGGGTCTGGAGTCCGATTTTGTGGAATTCTGGAAACCCATGCAGGCCTTCCGCATTAAAGATGTTGCCCATCCGACGTCAAAACGGTTACTTACCCTTTCAGATCTCTGCGCGGCGTCCGACCAGTTTAGCCAAGTTTCAGACTCCTACCCTCTAATTTACCGCTTTTGCTCCCAGACATTAGGCTCGGAGCACAGGAAGCTTTCACTAAGGCAAGGTAGCTCAAAGATCCGGCTGGGAATCCTGGGAACAGCCGGCCTATAAGGGATTTTGGAAGTGCCAGCGCCAATCAGTGGTGCGCTGGCCCTTTAAATCTTTGAGTGCCGGCGCACGGAGCGTGGACGCACGCCAGGCCAGACGGGAGCAGGAGCGGGGAGAAGACATAAGAAAGTGCTCCGGAGAGCCAGCCACAAAGCGGGTTGGACTTGCTGTGGCGTGGTACCAACGGGTCGCTCCACAGGCGAGACTTTGTTTGCTGTGGCGTGGTACCAACGGGTCGCTCCACAGGCGAGACTTTGTTGCGGTGGAGGCCAAGGCGAAGTACAGAATCGTGATACAGCATCATGGTCAGGGACAGGCAGGAGGTCAGATTAGGCGGCACAGGATTGGAGTCAGGAGCAAGGCAAAAGGCCAAGGCAGCGGTCCTGTCAGACTAATCTGATTGGTTTCTACGAGGAGGTAAGTTCAAGACTGGATCTGGGGGACGCTGTGGATGTTGTATATCTGGACTTTTCAAAGGCATTTGACACCGTGCCACATAAAAGGTTGGTATATAAAATGAGACTGCTGGGAATAGGATAAAAGCTGTGTATTTGGGTAAGTAATTGGCTTAGTGATAGAAAACAGAGGGTGGTCATTAATGGCACATTCTCAGATTGGGTTGACGTTACCAGTGGAGGCCACAGGGGTCAGTATTGGGGCCACTTCTTTTTAATATTTTTATTACTGACCTTGTAGTGGGTTTACACAGTCAAGTTTCAATATTTGCAGATGATACTAAACGGCGTAAAGTAATAAATACTGAGGTCGATAGTTTAGCATTACAGAGGGATTGGGGAAGCTTGAGGAGTGGGCAGAGAAATGGTTGATGAGGTTTAATGTAGATAAATATAAAGTTGTGCACTTGGAAACAAAAAGTATAATTATGTTCTAAACTATAAAGTTGTGCACTTGGAAACAAAAAGTATAATTATGTTCTAAACGGTTTATTACTTGGTAAAACTGGAGCTGAAAAGGACTTGGGGGTATTGGTGGATGGTAAACTTAATTTTAGTGACCAGAGCCAGGCGGCTGCTGCTAAAGCAAATAAAATTATGGGATGTATCAAGAGAGGAATAGATTCTCATGATAAAGACATAGTTTTGCCCTTATACAAATCCCTGGTCAGACCACACATGGAATATTGTGTACAGTTTTGGGCACCAGTGTATAAAAATGATATATTAGAGCTGGAACGGGTGCAGAGGAGAGCAACCAGGATTATTAGGGGGATGGGGGGATTAGAATACACTGACAGATCAAATCCCTGGTCAGACCACACATGGAATATTGTGTACAGTTTTGGGAACCAGTGTATAAAAAGGATATGTTAGAGCTGGAACGGGTGCAGAGGAGAACAACCAGGATTATTAGGGGAATGGGGGGATTAGAATACACTGACAGATTACAAAATTTGGGATTATTCAGTTTAGAAAAAAGACGGCTGAGGGGAGACCTCATTACAATGTACAAATATCTGAACGGACAGTACTGAGGGGAGACCTCATTACAATGTACAAATATCTGAACGGACAGTACAAGGATCTCTCCAAAGATCTTTTTATACCTAGGCCTGTGACCAGGACAAGGGGGCATCCTCTACGCCTAGAGGAGAGGGGGTTCTACCATCACCATAGACAGGGGGCATCCTCTGCGCCTAGAGGAGAGGCGATTCTACCATCACCATAGACAGAGGTTCTTTACTGTAAGAGCAGTGAGACTATGGAACTCTCTGCCGCAGGAGGTTGTTATGGCGGACTCTATGTACATGTTCAAGAGAGGCCTGGATGACTTTCTGGAGAGAAAAAATATCACGGGTTATGGGGATAAAACATTTATTTAATTCTTAAAGGTTGGACTTGATGGACTTGCGTCTTTTTCCAGCCTAATATACTATGATACTATGATACTATGAATTATTGGCATGCTGGCCCTTTAAATCTCCGGAAGCGCTGGATCGAAGAAAGATGAGAGCAGTCCCGGGGTTCCGGGGGCACGGAGAGGAGCATGGGTGCGTCTGCAACTCGGGATGTGGGTCGGAGGAGCACCTGTGACAAGTTAAATAAGTAAAAAAATGTT
>WNYA01000361.1:147680-179824 GCA_019512145.1 Engystomops pustulosus | reverse complement strand
TCTTCCAGGCTTTGCTTGCCTACATGCAGAGAATAATAAGACTGGCAGACGTTGGTTAAACATTATGGTCTGTACAATGTTGTAAAACCCTGGGCTGTGGTTACTGCTGCGGCCGTGTAAGAGTCTGCACAAAGCCCACTTCCAGTTACATGTAACTAGGAGTCCAGAAGCCGGCTACGAGCTGGTGGAAGTCACTCATGGTAGTTCCATGTATTATTATGGACCTGATTATAATCATGGAAAAAATTCCTGGAGAAGTCTATAACATTAAGCGATAGACACCAGCAGAACCACGTGATGGAATTTATAGAGGAGGAAGAAGAACCATGATGTCCTCCATGATGGGAGGACTCCTCAGACACCGTCCCTACACCTCCAAAGACTAGATCCTAAGGTAACAACTCAGCAAAAGATTTGGAAGAACCAGAAGTCCTCCAGCTTGGAAGGACTTCTCAGACACCCCCATAAAGTATATCCTTAGACACTTTCTCTACATATACTAGGAGTAAAACCTAGAGTTATATTGTATTAAATGACCCCCAATGTCTTTCAGCTTGGGAGGACTCCTCAGGGAATCTTACCTCTACTTAGAATATATCCTAAGGTTACAATGATGCACAAATTTGGCTGAGCCATGTTTGGGGGAATTCCTCAGACACCCCTACATCTCCTAAGAGTATACCTTACACTTGAATTGTAGCAAAATACTTTGAAGAACGGTGATGTTCTCCAGCTGTGGGGGACTCCTCAGATACCATCCCTAAGAATAAAACCTGTGGTTACATTGTAGCAGATGTCATGGGTGCTCCCGTGACCCATGTCTCACCCGTGCCCCTCTCCATTGTCTGGCGCGCCCACAGATTCCCGTCTTCTAAGGTGTGCGTGTGTCGGCCTCTGAAGATTTAAAGGGCCAGCACACCATTGATTGGTGCTGGTCATTCGAAGAATCCCTTACACCCAGCCTCTCCCTGCACACCCCGCCGGATCTTTGTGCCTCACAGCCTTAGAGAAAGCTTGTCTGGTGCCCTGTGCAAGTATTCTGGATTCCCGTTGTGACCCCGGTTCTGTTGTTGACTTCTATCCCGTGCTGCACGTTGCTGGTTTATAACGGTTTCCCTGGTGACAGGTTCCCTTTAACGACCCAGGATATTTTTTTTTATTCATCTCCTATAACACATAAGTTTTTATTTTTCAGGGGAAGATAGCAGATGAGTATATGAGGGCTTGTATTTTGTGCAATTAAAAAGAATGTCACCTTTTAAGGATAAGCATTGTTATTTTTTTTTTTGGAATGGAATTCCCTGACTTTTTTTCTGGAAAAAAGGACCCTTATTTTTAATTATTATTTTTCTGATCATAAGGTGCAATCATTGGGTTCACATTTTTTATTTCTTTTTATGATATATGATTATTATTATTTTTAATACAATTAACCATTTAACAGTCTTTCAGCCTATTTTGTTTCATTATTTTTTTTGCAGAGGTAGTGACCGCCTCTATATAGTTTTTAATTCTTAATTTCTATCCTGCAATAAGTAAATTCATATGTGGCGTCATGTCCTCACACTGCAGTGCTCTGAGCTCCTGGCACTGCGCTTCTCCACAGTCTCACTTCCTGGATTGGATTACAACTTGCTACAAGTCAATTGTTGCTTTATTCAGAGAACACACAAGTGTGTATACACCCCCAGTGCACTCGGGGAAACTACAACCTAGAAAATATATTCGTATGTCACAGTCCTGCTGCTACTAACAATGCACACAAAGGTCTGATTACACTCCTATCCAGGGACAACACCCAACATTGACTGTAGTTCAACACATAGATTTACTTACCTAGTCCCTGCGCGATCCCCGAGGTGCATTGTCCAACGAGGATGAAATCTGGCGCGATTCGCTAAGATCATGCCCCCGATATCCTGCATGTGTCGCTTCCCACTCAGGTCCACCGGAGATCACCTTCTTCTTCCCTTCCCTGTAACATTGGCTGCAGAGATCACCGAGCACAGCAGTGAGAGGAAACACCCCCAGTACAATCCTGGAATATAAATCCATATTTCACAGTCCTGCTGCTACTAACAACATGCACAAAGGACTAATTACACATCTGTGTAGGGACAATTATTTACACTGTCTGCAGTTTAGTGCATAGAGCTAAAAGCACAACAGTGTTAGGACATTCACAGTACACTTGGAGAATCTACAATCCTAATGCATATATCACAGTCATGCTGCTACTAACAACATATACAGCAGTATGATCACACATCTCTCCAGGGACGATACATAACCCTGCATTGCAGAGACCACATATCACAGCAGTGCGAGGACACACCCCAGTACAATCCTTAAATATAAATCCAGCTTTCACAGTCCTGCTGCTACTAACAACTTACACAAAAGCATTACAAATCGCTCTATGGACAATTACTAACTTTGTCTGCAGCACAGTACATTGAGCTAAAAGTATAGCAGTATTAGGACAACCCCAGTACACCTGGAAAAGCTACAGCCCTAATGTATATATCACAGTCCTGCTGCTACTAGGCACATAACCGAACATTACACATCTCTCAAGGAGCAATGACTTACACAGTTTGCAGTTCAGTGCATAGAGCTAAGAGCACAGCAGTGTTAGTACAACCCCTAGTATTCTTGGAGAAACTACAACCCGGAAATATAAATCCATGTATCACAGTCCAGCTGCTACTAATAACATACACAAAGGTTTGATTACACATCTCTCTAGGAGCAATTTATAACTCCGTGTTCAGTTCAGTACATAGAGCTAAGAGCACAGCAGTGTTAGGACAACCCTTGATACTCTTGGAGAAGCCACAATCTTTGAATATAAATCCATATATCACAGTCCTGCAGCTACTAATAACATACATAAAGGTCTGATTACCCTTCTCTCCAGGGGGCAATTTATAAATCTGTTTTCAGTTCAGTACATAGAGCTAAGAGCACAGCAGTGTTAGGACAACCCTTGATACTCTTGGAGAAGCCACAATCCTTGGATATAAATCCATATATCACAGTCCTGCAGCTACTAATAACATACAGAAAGGTTTGAAGACCCTTCTCTCCAGGGGGGATTTATAAATCTGTTTTCAGTTCAGTACGTAGAGCTAAGAGCACAGCAGTGTTAGGACAACTCTTGATACTCTTCGAGAAGCCACAATCCTTGTATATAAATCCATATATCACAGTCCTGCAGCTACTAATAACATACACAGAGGTCTGATTACACCTCTCTCCAGGGGCAATGTATAACTCTGTTTTCAGTTCAGTACATAGAGCTAAGAGCACAGCAGTGTTAGGATAACTGTTGATACTCTTCGAGAAACCACAATCCTTGAATATAAATCCATATATCACAGTCCTGCAGCTACTAATAACATACACAAAGTATTTATAAATTGCCCCAGGAGAGAAGGGTAATCAGCACTTTGTGTACTTTGTGTATGTTATTATTAGCAGCAGGACTGTGATATATGGATTTTATCCAAGGATTGTGGCTTCTCCAAGAGTATCAAGGGTTGTCCTAACCTGCTGTGCTCTTAGCTCTATGTACTGAACTGAAAACATTTATAATTGCCCCTAGAGAGAAGGGTAACAGACCTGTGTGTATGTTATTAGTACTGCAGACTGTGATATCTGGATTTATATCAAGAATTTGTGGTTTCTCCCGAAGAGTATCAACAGTTATCCTAACACTGCTGTCTCTTAGCTCTATGTACTGAACTGAAAACAGAGTTATACATTGCCCCTGGAGAGAGGTGTAATCAGACCTCTGTGTATGTTATTAGTAGCTGCAGGACTGTGATATATGGATTTATATCCAGGGATTGTGGCTTCCCCAAGAGTATCAAGGGTTGTCCTAACACTGCTGTGCTCTTAGCTCTATGTACTGAACTGAAAACAGATTTATAAATTGCCCCCTGAGAGAGAGGGTACAGACCTGTGGTGTAGTTTTAGTAGCGCGGACTGGTGATATATGGATTTATACAAGGTTGTTGGTTTCTCGAAAGTATCACCAGTATCCTAACCTGTGCTGTGCTCTTAGCTCTATGTACTGAACTGAACAACAAGTTATACATTGCCTGCCTGGAGAGAGGTGTAATCAGACCTCTGTGTATGTTATTAGTAGCTGCAGGACTGTGATTATGGATTTTATTACAGGATTGTGGCTTCTCGAGAGTATCAAGAGTTGTCCTAACACTGCTGTGCTCTTAGCTCTAGTACTGAACTGAAAACAGATTTATAATCCCCCTGGAGAGAAGGTCTTCAAACCTTTCTGTATTTATTAGTATCTGCAGGACGTGATATATGGATTTATATTCAAGGATTGTGGCTTCTCCAAGAGTATCAAGGGGTTGTCCTAACACTGCTGTTCTTTAGCTCTATGTACTGAACTGAAAACAGATTTATAAATGCCCCCGTGGAGAGAAGGGTAATCAGACCTTTATGTATGTTATTAGTAGCTGCAGGGACTGTATATGGATTTATATTCAAAGAGTTGGCTTCTCCAAAGTATCAAGGTTGTCCTAACACTGCTGTGCTCTTAGCTCTATGACTGAACTGAACACACGGAGTTATAAATTGACTCTCTAGAGAGATGTGTAATCAAACCTTTGTGTATGTTATAGTAGCAGCTGGACTGTGATACATGGATTTACATATTTCTGTTTGTAGTTTCTCCAAGAATATAGGGGTTTGTACTAACACTGCTGTGCTCTTAGCTCTATGCATCTGACTGCAACTGTGTAAGTCATGCCCTTCGGAGAGTGTGTAATGTTCTGGTTATTGCCTAGTAGCAGCAGGACTGTGATATATACTTAGGGCTGTAGCTTTTCAGGTTGTATGGGTTGTCCTAATACTGCTATACTTTTAGCTCAATGTACTGTGTCGCAGACAAAGTTGTAATTGTCCATAGAGCGATTTGTAATGCTTTTTGTAAGTTGTTAGTAGCAGCAGGACTGTGAAAGCTGGATTTATATTTAAGGATTGTACTGGGGTGTGTCCTCGCACTGCTGTGTATGTGGTCTCTGCAATGCAGGGTTATGTATGTCCCTGGAGAGATTGTGTGATCAACTGCTGTATATGTTGTTAGTAGCAGCATGACTGTGATATTGCATTAGGATTGTAGCTTCTCCAATGTCTGTGAATGTCTACACTTGTTGTCTTTTAGCTCTATGCACTAAACTGCAGACAGTGTAAATAATTGTCCCTACACAGATGTGTAATTAGTCCTTTGTGCATGTTGTGTTAGCTAGCAGCAGGACTGTGAAAATGGATTTATATTCCAGGATTGTACTAGGGGTGTGTTTTCCTCTGCACTCTGGGCTGTGCTCGGTGAGTCTCGTCGCAAGCCATATCAGTTACAGGGAAGGAAGGAAAGAAGGTGATCTCCGGTGGACTGAGTGGGAAGCGACACAGTGCAGGATATCGGCGATCGGGGCATGTATCTTAAGCGAATCGCGCCAGATTTCATCCTCGCTGTTGGACAATGCACCTCGGGGATCGCGCAGGGCATGAGGTAAGTAAATCTATGTGTTGAACTACACGTCAATGTTGGGTGTTGTCCCTGGATAGGATGTAATCAGATCTACTTGTGTGCATTGTAGTAGCAGCAGGACTGTGACATCACGTAATATATTTTCTAGGGTTGTAGTTTCCCCGAGTGCACTGGGGGTGTATACACACTTGTGTGTTCTCTGAATAAAGCAACAATTGACTTGTAGCAAGTTGTAATCCAATCCAGGAAGTGAGACTGTGGAGAACGCAGTGCCAGGAGCTCAGAGCACTGCGTGTAGGACATGACGCCACATAGTGAATTTACTTATTGCAGGATAGAAATAAGAATTAAAAACTATATAGAGGCGGGTCACTACCTCTGCAAAAAAAATAATGAAACAAAATAGGCTGAAAGACTTTTAATGGTTAATTGTATTAAAATAATAATATCATATATCATAAATAGAAATAAAAATGTAACCACATGATTGCACCTTATGATCAGAAAAATAATAATTAAAATAAGGGTCCTTTTTTCCAGAAAAAAAGTCAGTCAGGGAATTCCATTCCAAAAAAAAAATAACAAATGCTTATCCTTAAAAGGTGATATCAAGATAAAGGTGACAATTCTTTTTAATGCACAAATACACAAGACACCAAAACAACAAGCCCCCCCCCTCCTAATACTAGGCTCTATTCTGCTATCTTCCTTCTTTTTCCTCATCTTCACTCTCCAAACTAATACTCATCCTGCTATCGTTCCCCTGAAAAATAAAACTTATGTTTATAAGGGATGAATAAAAAAAAATATATCCTCCTCGGGTTTCCCTGGGGTCGTTAAAGGGGAACTCTTGTACACTAGGGAAAAACAAAAAAAACCCGTTATTAATATGAAAAACACCAGCACGACAACTGCAGCAAAATCACTCGGGATAGAAGATCCCCCGAATCCAGAACTCTGTAACCGTGGAAACACCACCCCCGTAACCATGAATACCCATCAAATAACGAATACCTCCCCTCCACGACCAATTACAGAACACTCCACCACCAAAAAATAGAACACTCACCTGAACCGGGGTGTAACGCCAGAACGCCCCAACCGGGGGCGTTCAGCACTAGGGAATAAAATACTACTAGTCACACCTCCTCACAGCAGAATTTAAATGTACCTGTGTCTCTGCCTCCTTGTTTCTCAGTGCTCTCTGCATATAAGCAGCTTCTCTCTCTATATACTATAGGCCATCCTCATGGAGTCTTCCCCCTGTGTCTCTCTCCTACTGTCCTTATCTATTCCTAACACTCAGACATGAAATGTACTGGTGTGTCATGCCTCCTTTGTTCTTCTCCATGGCTGCTCTCGCATATAAACGGCTTCTCCCTCTATATGCTCTAGGCCGTCTATGGGGGGCGTCTCCAACGGTGTACTCCCTCCTCACTGTTCATTCTTATCCTCAGAGCTCAAATGTAATGTACCCCTGGTGGTCTCATTCTCCTTTGTTCTCTCATGCTGCTCGCTGCATATACACCAGCCTCCCTCTCTCTATATGCTCTGGGCCGTCCTTCATGGCGGTCTCCCACATGTGTCTCTCTCCTCACTGTCCATTTCTATTCTCACAGCTCAGACAATGTACATGTACCTGTGTATCTGCCTATTTTTCTCTCAATGCTGCTCTCTGCACATACACAACTTCCTCGACCTCATGCTCTAGGCGTCATCATGGCGCCACCACTGTTCTCCCTCCTCATGGCCATACTATTCCTCACAGCTCAGACATGTACAGGACTGTGTCTCATCCTCCTTTGTCTATACATTGCTGCTCTCTGCATATACACAAGCTTCCTCTCCCTCACTGCTTGCTAGGCCGTACTCATGGCGTCCACTGTGTCTCTGTCCTTCATGTCCATTCTATTACTCAAACAGCTCAGACATGTAAATGTACCTGTGTCTCTCCTCCTTTGTTCTTCCATGATGATCTCTGCATATACACAGCTCCTCTATGCTATATGCTTATGCCGTCCTCATGGCATCTCACCACGTGTTACCTCCTCACTGTCCCTTCTATTCCTCACAGCTCCAGACATGTACATGTAACCGTGTGTCTCATCCTCCTTGTTCTCTCCATGCTGCTCTCTGAATATACACAGTAAGCTTCTCTCTCTAATATGCTAGGGCCGTCCTTGGCGTTCTTCACACGGTTGTCTCTCCTCACTGTCCTTCTATTCATCACAGGCTCAGACATGTAATGACCTGGTCTCATGCCTCCTTGTTCTACCATGCTGCTCTCTGAGATCCAGCTTCCTCTCTTCTATATGTTCTATGCCGTTCATCATGGCGATTCTCCCACATGTCTCTTCCTCACTGTCCATTCTGTTTCTCATAGCTCAGACATGTACATGTACTGTGCTCTGGACCTCCTTTGTTCTTCCATGCTGCTCTCTGCATATACACAGCTTCTCTCTCATATATTCCTCTATGCCGTCCGTCATGGATCTTCCCACTTGTGTCTCTCTCCTCAATGTCCATCTATACTCAGAGCTAAGACATGTAACATGTACCTGTGTTCGCCGCCTTTGGTCTCTCCATGCTGATCTCTGCATATACACAGATTCCTTCTCCCTTTTTTTTTTTTTTTTTCTAATGCTCCAGGCCGTCATAATGGCGTCTCTACCATGTGTCTCTCTCCTCACTGTCCCTTCTATTGCCTCACAGATCAGACCGGTACATTGTAACTGTGGTCTCTGCCTCCTTTTTCTTCCATGCTGCTGCTGTATTATACACAGTTCCTCTCTATATGCTCTAGGCCTCCTCATGGCGTCTCCACTGTGTCTCTCTCCTCACTGTCCCTTCTATTCCTCAAGCGCAGACATGTACATGTACTGTTCTCATCCTACCGTGTTCTATCCAGCTGCTATCTGCATATACACAGCTTCCTCTCTCTATATGCTCCAGGCCGTACTCATGGGCATCTCCCACCTGTCCTATCCTCAATGTCGCATTCTGTTCTCAAGCTCCGAACATTACATGTACCGTGTCTCTGCCTTCCTTTTTCTCTCATGATGTCTCTGCATAGACCAGCTTGCCTCTATCTATATTAATCTAGGCCATTCCTCATGGCGTTTCTCACCACTGTGCTCTCTCCTCACTGTCCATACTATACTCACAGCTAGACATGTACAGTACTGGTGTTTCTGCCTCCTTTGTTCTCTCATGCTGCCTTTGCAGATACACGGACGTTCCTCCTCTATAGTGCTCTAGGCGTCTCAGGCGTCTCCCACTGTGTCTCCTCCTCACTGTCCATTCTATTACTCACAGCTCAGATGTACATGTACCTGTTCTCATTCTCCTTGTTCTCTCCATGCTGCTCCCTGACATATACCACAGGATTCCTCTCTCCTATATGATCTAGGCCGTCCTCATGGCGTCTCCCACTGTGTCTCCCTCCTCAATGTCGTTCTTATTCCTCACGCTCAGACATGTACATGTACCCTGTGTCTCATTCTCCTTTGTTCTCTCCATGCTGCTCTTGATATACACAGCTCCTCTCTCTATATGCTCTAGGCCGTTCATCATGGAATCTCCCACTGTGTCTCTCTCCTCATGTCCTTCTATTCCTCAGAGCTCAGACACGTAACCTTACATGTGTCTCTGCCTCTTTTGTTTTATCCATGCTGCTCTCGCCATATACACAGCTTCTCTCTCGATATGATCTGGCAGTCTCATGGCGTCTCCCACTGTGTCTCCCTCCTCACTGTCCATTCTATTCCTCAGAGATCACGACATGTACATGTACCGGGTCTCTGCCCCTTTGTTCTCTCAATGCTGCTCTCTGCATATACACGGCTCCTTCTCTATATGCTCCGGCCGTCTCATGGCGTCTCCCCTGTAGCTATCCTCACGGTCCATTCTATTACTCAGAGCAGACATGTACATTACTGGTGCTCTGCCTCCGTTGCTTCTCCATGCTGCTCTCTGCATATCACGGCTTCCTTCTATCTATTAGCTCTAGGCCGTCCTCATGGCGTCTGCCACTGTGTCTTCTCCTCACTGTCATTGATTCCTCACGCTCAGACATGTACATGTACTGTGCCTCTGCCTCCATTTGTTATCTCCATGCTGCTTCTGCCATATACACCGCTTACTTTCTCGATATGCCTAGGCCGGCCTCATGGCGGTCTCCCACTGTGTTCTATCCTCACTGTCCATTCGGTTACTCCCAGCTCAGACATGTACATGACTGTGTCTCATCCCCTTGTTTCTCTCCATGCTGCTATCTGCATATACACGGCTCCTCTCTCTATTGTCTAGGCCGTCCTCATGGCGTCTACCACTGGTCTCTCCTCCTGTCCTTCATTCCTCACAGCTCAGACATGTACATGTACTTGTCTCTGCCTCCTTATTCTCTCATGCTGATCTCTGTATATACAACAGCTTCCTCTCTATATATGCTCTAGGCAGTACATCTCCATGGCGTCTCCCACTGTGTTCCCCTCCTCACTGTCATTCTATTACTCAGAGCTCAGACCATGTAAAAATGTACCTGTCTGTGTCTCGCCTCCTTTGTTCTCTCATGCTGCTCTATGCATTACACATCTTCCTCTCTATATATGCTCTAGGGACATCCTATGGCGTGCTCCCATGTGTCTCCATCCCACTGTCCCAATTCTATTCCTCACAGCTCAGACATGTTACATGTACCGTGTCTCGCTCCTTTGTTCTCTCCATGCTGCCCTCTGCATATACACAGCTCCTCCTCCCTCACTGCTATAGGAGTCCTCAATCTGTACATATGAGACAAAGCACAGTACTACTACTCTATTCTGCCATAAAATGGGCACAGCACAGTACTACTACTTCCTATCTGGATATGGGACACAGCACAGTAATACTTCTCCTAATCAGTATATTTGAACCACAGCACCAGTACGTCCTACTTCCTATCCTGTATATATGGGTCAGCACAGTTACTATCTACTCATATCCGTATATATGGGCACAGAACACAGCTACTACTACTCCTTTCCGTATATAGGGACCACAGCACACTACGACCCGTATCCTTGATATATGGGTACAGCCACACTATACCGTATCCTGATAGATGGGTAAGCACAGTACTACTAATCCTATCCTGTGATTATATGGGAACACGCACAGTTACTACTACTCCTATCCTGGTTATATCGAGACACATATATATGTACATATATATGGAAACAGCACAGGATACTACAATGTTTCTGTCGTATGGGTTTCAATATCGGATGACAATGGAGATGGCCAAGAGCATGGCCACCCCCAGGGGGGGGACTTTCATTGCAAAATGCAAAATTAATGTTGTAGAAAGATGGACATCACGACGAAAACCAACAGACAAACTTATAAATAGTCATGGGCTCGTTGGGTAGCGTTGGGGTCCATACCTGACCGCAGACTTGGCTTATTTGTGTCTCGGGTAAACATTTTCGATTGATAGACATCCGTCCCACGCTTCAGGTTTGTGTGGTTACCCATCCTGGAACCAATTGTCCACTTTGGAGGCCCCTGAAACTGAATTATCCCGGTTGTAGTCCCCGTGTAGAGCATTAAATCTTCTTCCTAATGCGTGACACTATACAAGTGCCTTCAAGGACAAACGGCAGTGTGAATCAAGAGCGACTCGTCTCTGATCCGGTAGACCACAGTACGTATTGTATTTATTGGCTCGGAGACCACAGCGGTCTATTCTATGGCTGTGTGGAGAGGTGTTTCCTCCGTTGAGGCTCATTCAACTCCAACTCAACATAATGGCATCATCACAAGCAAAACAGAGCTGACCAACCCTTTCCAGACTGGGCGGCGCCGACTTCCGGGGTCTACGATATATAGCACTTTTTTTATGCTCAAGAGCTGATAAAGGCTAGTCCTTATTTTAAATTTTAGGGAAGGAGTTCTTGTTCCTAGGATTTTTAAGGTATTCCAGACCCTTCTTGTTTGCAACTGTGGTAAGGAACTACTGTTCCTCCAGCTCTCGTGGCCGATGATTACAGAATATTACCTAAATAGCTAGAAGGATATGACTCCGGCTTCATTCCCCAAAGTTAAGGCTGAACCTTTCTCCAGACACCAGGACTTTGCCAGTGCTCGGAATGGCAGCAGAGATATGCGTTTTTTTTGATATGACTTTAGGAGGAAACCACAGAAAAAAAACTTGCAAGTGGCCCTGGCAACATTTCCGTCTGTGTTTCTTTCATTCCTTAAAGACTGAGGGCAATATCCTCGAGTCGGTAAACAGATATCTTCCATGTGTTATATACGGAATGGAGCTAAATGGGGGCATCGAAAAGGGCAACCACGTGGCTGTGCCCAGTTAGAAGAGGCACCAGGGTTGGGGGGAGAGGTTTTTTTATTATTTTTGGATCATTTGTTTGCATTTCTTTGACAGTGTTTCAATCCCCGGTTTACTTGCAAGATAGGTTCTGTAAGTTTGTTTCAAAGTTGAATTGTAAGGAGTCGGAAAACTGATATTTATAATTGTAACGCCCAGACAAATTTTTTGGGTGCAATTGGATTTTAAAAATGTTGGGTGTTTGATAAGAAACCAGGATTGACAATAAAGGATAATACCGACACCTGTTACCTGTTATAGCTGATTATTGTAGCCTACGGATAACGAACAGTACAATTACCCATAACAAAGGTCACAAATGTAACTAGTGGGTCGCCTGTACGTCGGTGGGTTGTTCTTATGTAGGGGACCGCCGGTATAGTCAAAAAGTTATCATTGTAGACTTCGATGTAAGAAATCAAACTTAATGAAGTTTTTTTTTTAAGAGAAGGGTTTTTTCTAAGGTAGGGATGAGTGGGCTCATTAAGGTTTGTGGTCGTTTCAGTTACTGAAACTTGAAATCTCACCCTCTAAAGGAACAACAGTGCGTCAGTGTGGTACCGATTTTGAGTGTTACCCTTAAATATGGTCGTGCCGGGATGTCCTTGGGAAAGACTGGTACCACGAGCATCGGGGTGTTGGCACCAAACGTGAGAGTTTCCCTTTAAATGCCATTGGCAAAGCTCAGTCAGCAATAATCCTCGAGAAAATGATTGGACCCATTTGGGTTTGGTTCGGGTTCTTAACTCCAGCATCCGGTGCTGGTACCAATCGCAATTCTTACCCTTTAAATGCCATAGGGAGTGATCATCCTCTGGAATGGTAGGATGAGCAGACCCGTTAAGGTTATTAAGGTTGTGTCGTTTGGGTACCCACACCCCCCCCACTGGCCAGCCTCCAGTATTTGTTACTGGAACCGTAATGTTTGTTTTGCCATTAGTAAAGCTCGGTGAGCGATTGATCTCAGGAAAAGTAGTGAGATGATGGAGCGATAAGGTTCAGGTTCGGCCGGGTACGAACTCAAATTTCACCCCCATGGTGAGTGTTACCCTTTAAAAAAGTGGTCAGAAGTGGCTGAATACTCTGGAACAGTAAGGATAAGCTGACACTTTAAACGCTCCGTCCGCGTTCGGGGACTCAAATTTTAGCTGAAAGTTTTCAGACTAAAAAGTATTCCTATGGTCCATTGCGACAAGCCTGATGGTGGGGGTAAAACACCAAACCACCCCCAGATCAGTAGCTGATTACACAGAGAATAAGGAAGCAGGGACAGCACCATTCTCTGTGTAATACAGTGGCAGACGTGCGTTACTGCCGATCAGGTTCGAATATTTGAAGGAAATTTAGCTGGAATTACTTCGTTTCAAGCAACTAAAGAACCAAATTTGCTTCCTATCCATGGTCCTTGTATCAGCAGCTACTGAGTCGTTGGGGAAGGAGGCTAAATCCGGACTCCTACCAATATAAATTCCTCTGCTAGGATTGAGGATCCACATTGTTGGCCAAGAAAAACCTCATGAAATTAAATTGGTTTATGACTCAAGATCTAAGTCAGGGTGGTAAGGGGAACTATAGGTCTTGTGTTTTTTGTAATATTTTTTAAAAGGACCTTTAGCACTGGTGGAAGGTTCTCTACATGACAGACTTAAAATCGAGACAAAAATTAGACTGAGTAGGAAATAAAAGTTTTGTGAATGCAAAGTGCGATCTGTACCCTTGGCTTGGAAACAGCTAAGGTGTGTGTACCAAAAAGTTCAATGCTCGTAGACGTAGGGAGCAAACGAGGCAGGATAATTCCAGTTTGAACTGGTTCATTCGCAGTTTTCTGCTGGTATCTGAGCAAGGTCTTTTACTGTTCTCCTTATTAAAAACATTCTGAAATCCCAAAGACCGACGCTGCGTGATTATGTGGAGCTCACTCACTTAGAAAAGACCTCATTCAGGACATCAAGTCCTCCGTGCAGCTTAATCACAACCTTGAGTGTCAGATGAGCGATGGCAAAATGAGATTAGGAACTGGCCGTCTAAGGCAAAACTAGACGCAAAGTGGGAGGGTACACATAAGATTAAATTAGTATATGAGGGGAGAGAGCATGACCCAAGGGTCTAAAACATGGACAAGTTAAAAATAAGTAAACCAAATGCAAGTCAATCTGAAGAAGGACGGCTGTTGACTGGAAGGGGGAGTAGAAGTAGAGTTTGTGTATGGTTGACTATATTCCTGTGTCACTCTACTTAATGTCAATAAATTAGTGATATAATGTACCAAATTCAGTAGAGCTAATTATCTAACTGACATCTCAATGTATAGTCCTCTTTGACCATCCATGACAGAAAATACGTAGATAAGACAACATTCCCGACCGGTAGTGAGAGTTTCTCAGGTCATTACTGTGCCACAGGGACAGGCTTCATTTAGGGTTATCCAAAGGATTATTCCAGCTAATCTATCATCATAAAGGATCTGGGACTTGGGTGACAGACCATGACACCTCAAGGCCGCCCAGATGGGCCAAGAATGGGGCAACGCATCACGCTTAGAAATAGTCAAAGACTAGGCCAAGGTCGGGACCAGAAAGAGCAGTTGGATTATTAATATTGGCAGTTTTTGGGCAGTCGCCCCGGGCCAAAGCCTTCAGGCATACAGCCAAATGTAATACTAAGAACCTCACCCATGAAAAACTCAGAAACCTGTTCCTGCTCTCAACACAACAAGTACACAAAGAGGCTTTGAAGGTCCTCCAAAGGTCTGACTGAAACTGCAGTAGAAAGCGCTGCAGGGTGCCTCCTCGATCCAAGGAAACTTGATTTTAGTACATTATGTTGGAAGCAAATTTCTATACCTGTAATTGTACAGATTCAACAGCCCGGGGGCCCATGGCCATCTAATCCAACCCTGAAAGAAGGTATTGGGACGATTGACTTAACCCGGCCATTCGCGATCCAGCGGCGCGGTTCTCTGCGCTGGGATTAGGGTGCCGGACGGAATTTTAGAAGGTAGTTCCTCGCCGTCAACAGGGGTGGCGATGCCTGCGCTGAAAATCCATCTGAACGCACGGAATCACCCAGCTCGGCCAAGTGAAGGTAAGCGCTTCCCAAGCGACACTTTTCGGTTGTAAATGTGGCGGTTTTTTCCGAAACGTCGGGTTTCGTTACGGCCCAAGGCCCCCCGATTTAAGTTGAGAGCTATGCCGGCGCAGTGCGCCACATCCCGACGCGTGCGCCACAATCCGGGGCAATTCAGGTACAATCGGGCCCAAATCGGAAATATTCGGGGGGTAACACGTCGGGAAAACGCCGAATCAGGGCCCTTATAATGACCACCATTATGCAGAGTCCAGGGAATCCCATGTCTCCTCGGGGTTCTATGTACTAGCCTCCAATTGGGTATAAGAAAGAGATAATGGCAGGTCCAGATCCACATTAGCAATTTGCTACAGGTTGCAGTTGGCCACTTCTGAGTAGATACATTAAGAGGTCTGGGGGGTAAGGGTTGCAAGTCATAGGTTATTCACCTTGATCATTAAGAGATGGGTTCCTTGGCCGATGCGATTTGGAGCATTTTTAGATCTCTCAAGCTTGGCAAGGGGAAGTCATTGGTTTCTGAACCTTAGATGATCTCTGGCTTGGAGGATAATTAGAAGGTTTATGAGGACCTAATCTCTTTTTGAGTGAGACTTGCTGAAAGATCCATCCTTGTGCCAGTTTTGTATGCACAATGGGGCAGATTACTTAACCAGCTCCTGTTGTAATCCCGCGGTGCGTTGGCCGATGAGGATTAGGGGCTGTAGCAATCCCTAAAGATCGTGAGTGTCGACTTCCTGCACCGTCGCCTTCTGCACCGGCTCCACTGGAGTTCACCGCTGATCTTCCTGGGCACGTAAAGTCTTGATCTTGCGACACAATTTCCTTTTTAAAATTCCGCGTTGTCTGAATCCGTAGGTGGTCCGACGGCCCGCCCCAAGATTTTGTTGCTGCAAGCCGATGCACCACAACAATCGCGTGCGCCAAAAATCCGGGCAATGCGGCCCAAAAAGAAATATTGGGAAACTGGACAAAAGTGCGGCGTTCGGACCCTGGGAAAATGTGACCCCAATGTATTTTATGATCTCGGCTCAAAAAAAATTCTATTTAAGGAGCCCCATTCTTCGTAAACTATTATGCATAAGTTATGTAACTTGCAGTTGGAGGAATATCATTAGCGGGATCCAAAACAGTCCACATGAAAGATTGAGCGGAAGATTGTAACGCTGAGCGCTCACACACTGTGTATTTTCTGTGAGATCAGCTGGAGAATTCTGGTGCTTGCTGCTTCCCAGTGATGCAGATTACTCAGTACAGCAAACACCGGGCAGCGTCTTCGGCCTAAACCGCCACCCGAGCTTTATTGGAACATATTCCCAAAATCCTCCAGGAGATTGGCATTTAGTGTAAGTGATAGCTGGGGACGGACAGAACATTTCCTACCGATTCTTAGAAAGGAAACCAACTTCTTCGAACAGCAGAGGAAAGAAAGCTGCACCCGCACAGACTTGGCGCAATAAAAATGTTGCTATTTCGAGGGAAATTTTTTGGTTAAGCCTGCTCTTAGGTGCAAAAAGCTAAAAAAACCTGTCAGGGCGATTTGGGACACTGAACTCCCACAAATCATTATCGACTGGTTGGTTTAGTGTCTTGAAATAGCCATGTACCAGATCTGTCTGGGAGCGGTGAGGGTTCCAAAAAAAATAACAGCTACACGTAATGTGATGAGTCTATGGTGCTCCATCTTGGTCTCCATCTCTAGCACAACATCTCGACTCATCATTTTGTTGATGCATCCTCTGTCAGGCTGATTTTGGGGGCAATGAACTCCCACAAATCTGTCATGGATTGGTGTTTGAGGTCTTGGAAACTCCTATATGAGCTCTGTGCAGGGATAAATAGCTATACGTATAAGTGATGGAGTTCATTTGGTCTCCATTCTGGTGAAAGAAAAGCTTTGAGGAACCTGTCAGGGTGTGATTAGGGACACGGACAACCAAAGATCTTTATGGACTGGACCTGGGACATTTTCCAAATATAAATACAGATATACTTACATTGTGATGAGTCCATCCCTAGTGCGTCAGCTCTGGTACTCCATCTGTGGTTGATCATCTCTGGTGCTCCATCACTGGGATCATATCTGGTGCTCAATCTCTGGTGCTTATCTTGGTGCTCCATCATCAATGGTGGCTTCATATTGTTGCTCCTTCATGTTGATCCTTACTGGGTCTCCATCTCTGCACACCCCATCTCGGGGAGCTAACAATGTGCTCTATCCATAGTGTTCCATCTCTGCTCATCATCTTGGTGCTATATTCACTGGTGCTCTATCTATAGTGTTCCATCTCTGCTAATCATCTCTGCAATCCATCTATGGTGCTCATCAGTGTTTCTATCTTGGTGCGCAAACTATGCTCAGCCATCTGGTGCTCAATCTCTGCTCATCATCTCTGGTGCTTATCAATGGTGCTATATCTCTATGTTCCCATCTATGCTCATCCATCGTCATGCTCATCCATCTATGGTGCTCCATCAAGTGGTTTCTATCTCTGGTGCTCAAACTTGATAATCCATCCCTGGTCTCAATATTGCTCTCCATCTCTGGTGCTCTAGCACTGGTGCTCTATCTTAGTGTTCCACTTGCTCATCCATCTCTGGCTTATACATCTCTGCTCATCATCTCTGGTGCCATCAGTGGTGTTTTCTAGCTCTGGTTGCTCAATCTCTGCTATCCATCTCTGCGTTCAATCTATGTTCTCCATCTCTGCTTATAGAATCTCTGCTTATCCAATCTCTGGGCTCAATTCTGCTCATCCAATCTCTGGTGATCCACCACTAGTGCTCTGTCTCTAGGCTCCACTCTGCTATCCATCTCTGGTGATCCACCACTAGTGCTCTGTTTTAGTGCTCCAACTTGGCTTTCCGCTATGGTGATCCATCACTTTGCCCATCTATGCTCACCACCAGAAATGTTATTTTGTGTATCATTTTACTACTTTATACCCTTACACTAGAGAGTAATACTTATTAATATCCTAATAGTTAGTAGTGGTGCCACTGTACTACCCAATACCACCTAAGGATATTACTATTATCAGTAGTTAGTTGTGGAGGTGGTACCACTTTACTACCCCCGACCACTCTATTACTCATTACAGTAGTAGCATTACCGCTTTAATGCCTTAAACTAACAGGCATTAGAGGTAAGTGCACCAAATAAAGTACAGGAGGGATATGGAAAGCTCTAGTACCACCCTGAGCAGTAAGATGATTAGTGTCTTAAGGGGTTGCCATTTCGCAAAAAACATTAAAAAAAAAGTTACAGTGGGTACGGACCACATTCAAACCCCTTTCCTATGAGTGCATAGTTTGGCCTGAAGGCCAGGTTGAGGGAAAGTTGTGGTTGTCCCAAACTCTTAACTTTTGAGGATCTGGAGGCTTACTGTGTCTTAAGAACCTAAAAATATTTCATGGACATTGCTAGATTGGCATGCCACAATCGTATCTGAGCTCCTTGGGCAGTCTTCGACCTCACGATTCTCATGTTGTGAAATGTACTGTGAGAAATGAGGTCTTATATTAGACAGTTGTGGCATTCCTAATCAAGTTAATCAGTTTAATTAAACACAGCTGGACTCCAATGAAGGAGAAGAACATCTCAAGTAGGATCAGAAGGAAGGAAACTCACAGCGTGTGAGTTGAAATATGAATGTCACGGCAAGGGTCTGAAGCTACATTTAGTTTTTGTGTTGTAATAAATTACCCAAACTATCTACATTTAAGTTGGTTTTTTTTCTGTCAGATGGAAGGCAGAGGGCAATTAATGTTTAAACAATGGTCATGACATAAAGAATGAACAAATGTGAAGGGGTCTGAATACTTTTCCATACCAATGTACAGCGCCCTCCTTCGCAGCTCTGCACTGACCCTGACATGTGGCTTGATTGGCTGCAGACGGAAATCAGAAATCTTTATGCATGTCCCTGCGTAGTGCTAAGGGTGTAAAGCTCCCTGTGTTATTTCTATCTAGTAAGAGTGTTAATGATGTCACTTGACATCATCAAACCACCAGGAATAATTATTATTATATCAGGGTAGTAGGGCACCCCTTTAACTACTCCCTACCACCAGGGATAGATTACCACTTCACTGCTGGAAGAACACCAGGTATATTATTTGACTGATTATACCTAGCCACCAGGGTGGGGTGACATTTGGGTGATGGTTGAGCACTTATAGGTGTTACATTGACATATAATAATGGATAACATATACATTGTAATATATACAATGTAAACAGCTATAATGCTCAACATCACCCAAACGTCACACCCCCACCCTGGTGGTTAGTGGTAGTAAGGAAAATAATTCTCTCTCTGATTTCCGTCAGGTCGATGTTAGGATCGCTCGGCGGGTTCTGCACTTCCTACAATGAGATGAATATGGATATTACCCCTATACGAACGAAAATGTTATTTTTTCTGTTGCCAATGCATAATTTTCATAAGTACCCAATGTCATGGAAAAATCTCCTAATGCTGGTGGTTATGTGATAAAGTCGAATAAAAACAAAGAAAACCTTTAAGGTGAAGGAAAAATATTTGGGTTTTTATAAGGGACGTCGGCCCTTTGGGAATGATGTAAAGAGAGAAGAAAACAAAAAAAAAAGTTGAAAAGTTTGGAAAAACAGTTATAATAGGTTTGGCTCAGCCCTGAGAAATTGAAAGAAGAGAAGAGGAAAACCTTAGAGAAAGTATGGGGGGGGGAGAATCAGGTAAAGTTCCTGTTAAACAGCAGCTAACCACGGGAAAGGGCCACCCCATAATGTGTCCACCGGAGGGAACAACAGTCACACAGAGGAGCTCTGTTACCCCCACCCGGCGGCTCAGAGAACCAACTGGATAATAATTGGCTGGAAGGTGGAAAAAAAATCCAGATAGCCGCTTTGTATCCAGAGCTTACATGAGAATATGGTCAATGGTGGAACAGGGGGTCTCGTTTTCCGTGTTTTTAGGTTTCTCTAAAATCTGACTATAAAAACAATGGAAACATTATAATATTCTACACCAGAAAGATACAACCCCCAACATGAACCAAGACACGTGGAACTGGACCGTTTAACAATACTATCTATATCTCTAACATAGAGCACTACAACCCCCCATCATTACCCCAGACACTGGACATGACGTTATACAATCTATTATACTCTACTTACACAGAGCACACAACCCCACACAATGACCCGGACATGGACAGGACCATATATCAATCTATTATTATTACCCTTAAAGTAGAGGCCTATACAACCCCCATATTACCCAGGCACTGGGACATGACCATAATCACAATCAATACCTCTATTACATGAGCACTACAACCACCAAACATGACCAAGACACTGGACATGACCAATTAATACAATCTATTATACCCATAACAATAGAGACACTAACAACCCCCATCGATACCAGACACTGGACATGATGATTTGATACAATCTATTATACTACTAATTAGAGCAATACAACCCCCAACAGGCCCGGAACTGGAACATGACCGTTTTTTATACAATCTAGATTCAACATGAGGACTTACAACCCCCCAACATGCCAAAGACTGGACGCGACGTTATAACCAATTCTATTATACTCTATACCATAGAGCACTACAACCCCCAACATGACCCAAGACATGGACATGACATTAGTACAATCTATGATCTCTATATAGAGCACTACAAACCCAATCATACCCAGGACCACTGGAATGGATGTTTATACAACTAGTATATCTATACATAGCGCACTACAACCCACCAACAGACCCGGACACTGGACAGGTCGTTATACAATCATTATATTCTATACCATAGAGCACTAAACCCCCAACATGACCAAGAAACTGGACATGACCGTTTGTATACAATTATTTATACTCTATACAAGAGCACACAACCCCCCAACAGACCAAGGACACTGGACATGACTGTAATACAAGTAATTATACATACATAGAGCACTAACAACCCCCAACATGAACCAAAACTGCTGGACATGACCATATTACAATCTATTACACTCTATACCATGGAGCACTACACCCCCCAGACCCGACCACTGGACATGACATGTCACAATTATTATCCCTATGACACAGAGCACTACAAACCCCCCAACAGACCTGGCCATTGCCACATGACCTAATTAAAGTCGTTACACTTACACGTATAGAGGACTGAACAACCCCCAACAGCCTGAATACTGGATGACCGCTCTCCTGTCATGATTGAGGTTGTGGCTTTTTCTCTACAGAAGCTGAAACTAACCCCCCGTGTGTTGTGATCCGGTGCCTAGTCACCACTAATCTCCGGTGTTCAGGTTTCGGGTGTTGTGTAAGATTCGGGGGGGCTCTACCCGCGTCACTGTAATCATTAAAAAATATGCGCTTTGTGAGGACTGGACGGCTTCGGGGGGGTTTAACATGGAGAAGCCAAAGTCCTCACATATGAAACTAATAGCAGTTGCTCGAAAGTAGCCAAATAAAATCCCCCCATCCTCCCGTGCCAGAGAACCTCAAGCCTGACTGTAATCCCCCCCCATCCAGGGCCGGGGGTCCCGCGGTCTGATCCCGCATTGCGTCTCCTATGTGTGTGGTTGTGACATGAAGAACTCGCTGGAGACCCCATTAAAGTTCCTTCAACTCATTCATTTCCCGCGCGACTACGAGGGCGAGGGCCCACGGGAGCGAAACACAAGCGTGAAAATGGTTAGCGAACTCCTGGCACGTATCGCCCCCCCGTCCTAACGCCAAAATGACTGATGTTCATTACTAGCGTCTCTCTCTCCCCTATACTCCTGTGGTTTGTAGAATTTCGATCCATGAGCAGTCCCTCATGAAAGTAACTTTATCCTAATGTTTCCTTTCAAAGTTACGATTGTTTCTCGATTAGGACGCGGCCACCGGCTCGATTTTGGCAATCTC
Organism: Engystomops pustulosus; assembly: GCA_019512145.1. Classification (NCBI taxonomy): domain Eukaryota; kingdom Metazoa; phylum Chordata; class Amphibia; order Anura; family Leptodactylidae; genus Engystomops; species Engystomops pustulosus. Next base: position 157,925 of record WNYA01000361.1, on the reverse strand, counting down.
CGATAATCCCCAGATTTAATCCCTATTCTTTGGCTTTCCCAGTCATAAATGTGTAGAGCTGTCAAGTCAAGCGGAGGAGCTCACGTCCTGTCTAAAACCACTCTTGTTTGCTGCGCCCTGGCAAAGGCTTGAAACGCCGGAGCGGAGAGGAGAGGGGGGGGTAATTGCTGCTCTGCCGCATCAATCGTATCTGTGGTTCTGCCTAATTCTCTAATGGCCCAGGTATTCTATTACAGCCAATAATTTCTGCTCCGATACATTGTATCATAAGGCAACTCGACCCAAATATAGACACTGGGGTACATTTACTAAGAGTCCGAATCGCGTTTTTCCGCCAGCAGGTTCTCTGATTTTACCATTTTGCACCGAATTCCGTGGTTTTTGGCGCACGCAATGGATTGTGTTGCATCTCGACGGCTTGCATGTGATGAAAAACGGGGAGGGGGGGCTGGGCCGTCAGGAAACCCGACGGATTTGGAAAAATCAATCTATCTAAAAAAAAAAAGTGTCACTTGACACACACTTACCCGCACCAGGGATAGATGGTGAACTCCGGTGGACCTCGGCGCAGCAGCAACAACTGGTGGACATCGGTGCACGACCTTAGTGAATCGCAGGAAGACCCGAATCCTCGTCGGAGAACGCGCCGCCGGTCGCGACAGGAATGGATAAGTAAATGTGCCCCACTGTGTCAAGGTGCCCCTGTGATCCATGACACGGATCGTGGACACCACGTGCCCCTCTCCATGGAAGCCGTTCCCCCCGGCCCACATCACCTCTCTCGCGTCTCCGCTCCCTCCGGACTAGGCTGAAAGCTAGTCCGTCCCTAGGGTGCACAAGCGCCGGCACTCCAGAGAAGCGCTGATTGGCGCTGGCAATTCCGGGTTTTCCTTAAAGACCGGCGGCTCCCATCACTCCTAGCCAGATCTTGAGCTATAGTGATAAGTGAAAGCCTTCCTTGCCTTGTTCCCTGCCTACTTATTCCTGTGACCTTCTGCTCTGCTTGATCTCCTATTGCTGACCCGGACTTGACCTCTGCCATCTCTCCGCCTGCCCTGACTGCTAGCTTGTGCCTGACTTGAGCCGTTTCCTGAGTCGTTACCCTCGACCTGGCGTGCCACCGCGGATATTGCACCTGTGGTCGTTCCCTGCTGCAGCAAGGCCATCCGCTGGTGGCCGGCTCTGGTGAAAAGGTGCCACTAGACTCTTCTCCAAGGTGGTCGCTAGTAACCAGCTCCGTGGTGGTCTAGGGGGTCCACTGACCCGAGCCCAAACACACTGCATTCCTGAATATGAGAGGGTATCTGGTGGTTCCAGTAAAGATAAAAATTTCCGAAATTTGTTGTCTGTTGTGAATTCCACTTGGGAAAAGCCGCAAATGAATGGGATTAATCCTCTTCAGGGGTGCAGATACATCTAAAGGAATGTCCTCAGTGTTAGGTACGGTCCCTGGAGAGATGTGTATAAGACAGCTGTGTATGTTGTTAGTTAGCAGGCAGTGAACTGTGAAATATGAATTCAGATTCCAGAATGTAGCTTTTTGGAATGAATACTATCACTTCTCGCTTTAGTCTGTACATAGAGCTGGTCCCATAGCCAATACCCTAAACTCTTTAACCATATCCTCTTACAGCTTACACAAGTAGAGGGAGGCAGACAAGCAGAGCTAAGAGCACAGCATGTGAGGACAAGTTCCCATTGCACTTGGAGGAGCTATAATTCTGGAATATAAAATCCATATATCAAGTTCCTGTCTGCTACTAACAACATACACAATTTTGGGTATAATTAAACGTCTCTCCAGTTACATACCTAACACTGATTGTAGAGACAGAGCACAGCAGTGTCGCAACACTTTTTCCAGTGTGTTGAAGAAGCTACAATTCTGGAGTAAAAATTTTATAACACTAACACATGCACAAAGTATGATGACACAGCTATTCCAGGGACTACACCTAACATGGCTGCAGGAAGTACAGAGCAGTGGTGAGGATGTCACTCCAGTGTACTTGGAGGAGTTATTACATTTGGAATAAAATCCATATATCACAGTCCTGCAGCTCATAACAATATACAGAAAGGTCTGATTACACATCTCTCCAGGGACAATAACCCAACATTTGCTTCAGAGGGTCAGAGACAAGCAGTGTGAGGAATGGTGCAGTGCTCTTGGAGAAGATACAATCCTTGATCAGGTACCATGTTAATTGTTAGAGGGTTCAGGACATGACCAAAGAAGCTGCAATTCTAAGATTTAAACCATATATCACACGTCCTGCTGCTACTAACAACATACACATCTTTACCCCAATGTGGGTAAGGAAAAGTATACAATTTTCCAATATACTTTCTGTATTAACATCTCAGCGGTTTTCTAGATCTGGCTTGCTGTCCTGCTGTAGGAAAGCTCTTGTTTACTTCCAGTGCTTAGAACTTTCTATCATATTGGAAGTTAAAAAACAGGAGCTTTTATAGAGGAAGCAGCAGAGATCTAGTAACACTGAGGAATCAATACGGAAAGTATATAAAGTATAACTTTTCCTTATACAAATCATATCAAATATTTGCTGAAAGTGGACAACCCCTTTATTTCTGCTTCTTGATAACTGTTACAGCGATTATTGTAGCATAGGATGAAGTACAGGAAATTACCAAACATCCAGAGGTCGTCTGTAAGTCGAGTGTTCTTAAGTAGGGGACCGCCTGGATATAGGATGCGGAGGATTTAGAACAGCTCATAGGACCCCCAGTTATAAACTGTCCAGATCACCCTTTAAGCCGTACCCTCAGAATCGTCCTTACTGTGGATTACTACGTAGTAAGTGAAAACAGCGGTTTACTGCCCAATCTCATACAAATGCCGCGTCTACGACATTTGAGATTTATGAGGGAATAATCCGGGTGAGATTTGGGTTTTTGATTATTTTCGGCTGGGATGATGAGATCGCGTGGCGCTGTATATTACGGACGCCATTACATTCTGGGGAGTTAATATATTTGGGGGTCAGCCGGTCATCATCCATCTCGGGCCGGTCCGCTGGTCCATGTAATGAAAGAACAAGCTTTTATCTATCTAAACAAATTAGAGATCTGTGCGGGATTGGAGGGTCACCTGATTAATAACCCCACAGCGCCGCCCCCCCCCCCCCCCCCCCCCCACCCCCCCCCCAGGCACGGACGCAGGGTGTGAGGGGACTGACAGCTCGCAGGGGTGTTTGTGGTCTGCACATGAAACACAGAGCCCCAGGCATCTGGCTCTCATTCCCAGTACCGAAACCGGACCAGCACGCCCTCTACAGAGAGGCAGCCAGAACCGAGCGCTTGTGAGATAGTCTATAGTTATATGTAGTACCGCCCCTTTAAGGGGGGCATATAGACTGCAGGCAGTAGCAGGTATTGTCCCTGGAGAGAAGTGTGATCAGATCTTTGGTATGTATTAGTAGCTGCAGGACTGTGATATATGGATTTATATTCAAAGATTGTGGCTTCTCCAAGGTATGAAGAGTGTCCTAACACTGCTGGGCTCTTAGCTCTATGTATGAACTGAAAACGAGAGTTATAAATTGCCCCTGGAGAGAAGGGTAATCAGACCTTGTGTACTTTGTGTATGTTATTAGTAGCAGCAGGACTGTGATATATGGATTTAATCACAAGGATTGGGTTGGCTTTCCAAGAGTATGAAGAGTTGTCCTAACACTGCTGTGCTCTTAGCTCTATGTACTGAACTGAAAACAGAGTTATAAATTGCCCCTGGAGAGAAGGGTAATCAGACCTTTGTGTACTTTGTGTATGTTATTAGTAGCAGCAGGACTGTGATATATGGATTTATATCCAAGGATTGTGGCTTCTCCAAGAGTATCAAGGGTTGTCCTAACACTGCTGTGCTCTTAGCTCTATGTACTGAACTGAAAACAGAGTTATAAATTGCCCCTGCAGAGAAGGGTAATCAGACCTTTGTGTACTTTGTGTATGTTATTAGTAGCTGCAGGACTGTGATATATGGATTTATATTCAAAGATTGTGGCTTCTCCAAGAGTATGAAGAGTGGTCCTACACTGCTGTGCTCTTAGCTCTATGTACTGAACTGAAAACAGAGTTATAATTGCCCAGGAGAGAAGGGTAATCAGACTTGTGTACTTTGTGTATGTTTTATTAGTAGCAGCAGGAAGTGATATATGGATTATATCCAAGGATTGTGGCTTCTCCAAGAGTATCAAGGGTTGTCCTAACACTGCTTTGCTCTAAGCTCTATGTACTGAACTGAAAAGATTATAAATTGCCCCTAGAGAGAAGGGTAATCAGACCTTGTGTGTATGTTATTAGTAGCTGCAGGACTGTGATATATGGATTTATATTCAAGAATTTGGTTTCTCGAAGAGTATCACAGTTATCCTAACAATGCGTGCTTTAGCTCTAGTACTGAACTGAAAACAGAGTTATACATTGCCCCTGGAGAGAGGTGTAATCAGACCTCTGTGTATTGTTATTAGTAGCTGTCAGGACTGTGATAATATGGATTTAATCCAAGGATTGTGGCTTCCCCAAGAGTATCAAGGGTTGTCCTAACACTGCTGTGCTCTTAGCTCTATGTACTGAACTGAAAACGATTTATAAATGCCCCACTGAGGAGCACAGGGTATCAACCTGTGTTTCAGTTCAGTACATAGAGCTAAGAGCACAGCAGTGTTAGGACAACCCTTGATACTCTTGGGGAAGCCACAATCCTTGGATATAAATCCATATATCACAGTCCTGCAGCTACTAATAACATACACAGAGGTCTGATTACACCTCTCTCCAGGGGCAATGTATAACTCTGTTTTCAGTTCAGTACATAGAGCTAAGAGCACAGCAGTGTTAGGATAACTGTTGATACTCTTCGAGAAACCACAATCCTTGAATATAAATCCATATATCACAGTCCTGCAGCTACTAATAACATACACACAGGTCTGATTACCCTTCTCTCCAGGGGGCAATTTATAAATCTGTTTTCAGTTCAGTACATAGAGCTAAGAGCACAGCAGTGTTAGGACAACCCTTGATACTCTTGGAGAATCCACAATCCGTTGATATAATCCATATATCACAGTTCCTGCTGCTACTAAAACATACACAAAGTACACAAGGTCTGATTACCCTTCTCTCCTGGGCAATTATAACTCTGTTTTCAGTTCAGTACATAGAGCTAAGAGCACAGCAGTGTAGGACCACTCTCATACTCTTGGAGAAGCCACAATCTTTGAATATAATCCATATATCACAGTCCTGCAGCTACTAATAACATACACAATTACACAAAGGTCTGATTACCCTCTCTGCAGGGGCAATTTATAACTCTGTTTTCAGTTCAGTAACTAAGCTAAGAGCACAGCTGGTTAGGACAACCCTGATACCTTGGAGAAGCCACAATCCTGGATATAAATCCATATATCACAGTCCTCTGCTACTAATAACATACACAAAGTACACAAAGGTCTTATTAACCTTCTCTCCAGGGGCAATTTATACTCTGTTTTCAGTTCAGTACATAGAGCTAAGAGCACAGCAGTGTAGGACAACCCTTGATACTCTTGGAAAGCCACCAATCCTTGTGATTAAATCCATATATCACAGTCCTGCTGCTACTAATAACATACACAAAGTACACAAGGTCTGATTCCCCTTCTCTCCAGGGGCAATTTATAACTACTCGTTTTCAGTTCATACATAGAGCTAAGAGCCACAGCAGTCGTTTAGGAACACTCTTCTACGCTTGGAGAAGCCACAATCTTTGAATATAAATCCATATATCACAGTCCTGCGGCTACTAATAACATACACAGAGGTCTGATCACACTTCTCTCCAGGGGCAATACCTGCTACTGCCTGCAGTCTATATGGCCCCCCTTAAAGGGGCGGTACTACATATAACTATATGACTATCATACACAGCGCTCGGTTCTGGCTCCTCTCTGTAGAGGGCGGTGCTGGTCCGGTTTCTGTACTGTGAATGAGAGCCATATGCCTGGGGCTCTGTGGTTTCAGTGCAGACCACAAACACCCCTGCGAGCTGTCAGTCCCCTCACACCCTGCGTCCGTGCCTGGGGGGGGGGGGGGGGGGGGCGCTGTGGGGTGATTAATCAGGTGACCCGCCAATCGCCGCACAGATTCTCTAATTTGTTTAGAATAGATAAAAGCGTTTCTTCATTACATGGACCAGCAGGACCGGCCCGAGATGGATGATGACCGGCTGACCCCCAAATTATTAACTCCCCCAGAAGTGAATGGCGTCCGTATATACAGCGCCACGCGGATCTCATCATCCCAGCCGAAAAATAATCAAAAACCCAAATCTCACCCGGATTATTCCCTCATAAATCTCAAATGTCGTAGGACGCGGCATTTGTATTGAGATTGGGCAGTAAAACCCGATGTTTCCACTTACATACAGTAGTAATCCACAGTAAGGACAGATTCTGAGGTGTACGGCTTAAAGGGGATGTCTGGACAGGTTATAACTGGGGGTCCTATGAGCTGTTCTAAGATCCTCCAGGCATCCTATATACAGGCGGTCCCCTACTTAAGAACACTCGACTTACAGACGACCTCTGGATGTTGGTAATTTCCTGTACTTTAGCCCTATGCTACAATAATCAGCTGTAACAGTTATCAAAGATGGCAGAAATTAAAGGGGTTGTCCACTTTCAGCAAATATTTGATATGATTTGTATAAGGAAAAGTTATACTTTATATACTTTCCGTATTGATTCCTCAGGGTTTACTAGATCTCTGCTTGCTGTCCTGCTATAAAAGCTCCTGTTTTTAACTTCCAATGAATAGAAAGTTCTAAGCACTGGAAGTAAACAAAGAGCTTCCTACAGCAGGACAGCAAGCAGAGATCTAGAAAACCCTGAGATGTTAATACAGAAAGTATATTGGAAAATTGTATAACTTTTCCTTACACACATTGGGGGTAAAGATGTGTATGTTGTTAGTAGCAGCAGGACTGTGATATATAGGTTTAAATTCTAGAATTGCAGCTTCTGTGGTCATGTCCTGAACCCTCTAACAATTAAACATGGATACATGATCAAGGATTGTATCTTCTCCAAGAGCACTGCACATGTCCTCACACTGCTGTGCTCTGAGCCCTCTGAAGCAAATGTTGGGTATTGTCCCTGGAGAGATGTGTAATCAGACCTTTCTGTATATTGTTAGTAGCTGCAGGACTGTGATATATGGATTTATATTCCAAATGTATAACTCCTCCAAGTACACTGGAGTGACATCCTCACACTGCTCTGTACTTCCTGCAGCCAGTGTTAGGTGTAGTCCCTGGATAGCTGTGTCATCATACATTTGTGCATGTTGTTAGTTGTTATAAAATTTTACTCCAGAATTGTAGCTTCTTCAAACACACTGGAAAAGTGTTGCGACACTGCTGTGCTCTGTGCTCTCTACAATCAGTGTTAGGTATTGTAACTGGAGAGACGTTTAATTATACCCAATAATTGTGTATGTTGTTAGTAGCAGCAGGACTGTGATATATGGATTTATATTCCAGGATTATAGCTCCTCCAAGTGCAATGGGAACTTGTCCTCACACTGCTGTGCTCTTAGCTCTGCATTGTGCTGCCTCCCTCTACTTTGTGTAAAAGCTGTAAGAGGAATATGGTTAAAGAGTTTAGGGTATTGGCTATGGGACAGCTCTATGTACAGATCTAAGAGCGCAGAAGTGATAGTATTCATTCCAAAAAGCTACAATTCTGGAATCTGAATTCATATTTCACAGTCCTGCTGCTACTAACAACATACACAGCGGTCTTATTACACATCTCTCCAGGGACCGTACCTAACACTGAGGACATTCCTTTAGATGTATCTGCAGACCCTGAAGAGGATTAATCCCATTCATTGCGGCTTTTCCCAAGTGGAATTCACAACAAGAACAAACAAATTTCGGAAATTTTGTATCTTTTACTGGAACCACCAGATGACCCTCTCATATTCAGGAATGCAGTGTGTTTGGGCTCGGGGTCAGTGGACCCCCTAGACCACCACGGGAGCTGGTACTAGCCGACACCTTGGAGAAGAGTCTAAGTGGCACACGATTTTCACCAGAGCCGGCCACAAAGCGGGATGGACTTGCTGCAGCAGGGAACGACCACAGGTGCAACTATCCCGCGGTGGCAGCCAAGGTCGAGGTACAGAATCAGGAAACAGGCTCAAGGTCAGGCACAAGCTAGCAGTCAGGGCAGGCGGGAGAGATGCAGAGGTCAAGTCCGGGGTCAGCAATAGGAGATCAAGCAGAGCAGGAAGGTCACAGGAATAAGTAGCAGGGAACAATGCAAGGAAGCTTTCACTTATCACTATGAGCTCAAAGATCTGGCTAGGAGTGATGGGAGCCGCCGGTCTTTAAGGAAAACCCGGAATTGCCAGCGCCAATCAGCGCTTCTCTGGAGTGCCGGCGCTTGTGCACCCTAGGGAGCGGGACTAGCTTGCAGCCTAGTCCGGAGGGAGCAGGAGCGCGGAGAGGTGAGTGTGGGCCGGGGGGAACGGCTCCATGGAGAGGGGCACGTGTGTCCACGATCCGTGTCATGGATCACAGGGGCACCCTTGACACAGTGGGGCACATTTACTTATCCAGTCCTGTCGCGATCCGGCGGCGCGTTCTCCGACGAGGATTCGGGTCTTCCGGCGATTCACTAAGGTCGTGCACCCGATGTCCACCAGTTGTTGCTGCTGCGCCGAGGTCCACCGGAGTTCACCATCTATCCCTGGTGCAGGTAAGTGTGTGTCAAGTGACACTTTTTTTTTTTAGATAGATTGATTTTTCCAAATCCGTCGGGTTTTCTGACGGCCACGCCCCCCCTCCCGTTTTTCATCACATGCAAGCCGTCGCGATGCAACACAATCCAATTGCGTGCGCCAAAAACCACGGGCAATTCGGTGCAAAATGGTAAAATTCAGAGAACCTGGCGGAAAAACGCGATTCGGACTCTTAGTAAATGTGCCCCAGTGTCTATATTTGGGTCGAGTTGCCTTATGATACAATGTATCGGAGCAGAAATTATTGGCTGTAATAGAATTACACTTGGGCCAGTAGAGGAATTAGGCAGAATACACAGATACGGCATTGATGGCGGCAGGAGCACGCAATTACCCCCTCGCCTCTCCGCTCCGGCGTTTCAAGCCTTTGCCAGTGCGCAGCAAACAAGAAGTGGTTTTAGACAAGGACGTGAGCTCCTCCGCTTGACTTGACAGCTCTACACATTTATGACTGGGAAAAGCCAAAGAAATAAGGGGATTAAATCATGGGATTATCGGAGATTGCCAAAAATCGAGCCGGGGGCCGCGTCCTAGAGTCGAGAAACAATCGTAACTTTGAAAGGAAACATTAGGATAAAGTTACTTTCCATGAGGGACTGCTCATGGCTCGAAATCTACAAAACCACAGGAGTATAGGGGAGAGAGAGACGCTAGTAATGAACATCAGTCATTTTGGCGATTAGGACGGAGGGCGATACGTGCCAGGAGTCTGCGCTACCATTTTCCACGCTTGTGTTTCGCTCCAGCGTGGAGCCTCGCGCCTCGTAGTGCGCGCGGGAAATGAATGAGTTGAAGGAACTTTAATGGGGTCTCCAGCGAGTGCTTCATGTCACACACACACACATAGGAGACGCAATGCGGGATCAGCCGCGGGACCCCCGGCCCTGGGATGGGGGGGATTACAGGTCAGGCTTGAGGTTCTCTGGCACGGGGAGGATGGGGGGATTTTATTTGGCTACTTTCGAGCTACTGCTATTAGTTTCATATGTGAGGACTTGGCTTCTCCATGTTACCCCCGAGCCGTCCAGTCCTCACACAGCGCATATTTTATGATTAAGTGACGCGAGGTAGAGCCCCCCCGAATCTTACACCCGAAACCTGAACACCGGAGATTAGTGGTGACGAGGCACCGGATCACAACACACGGGGGGTTGGTTTCAGCTTCTGTAGAGAAAAAGCCACAACCTCAATACATGACAGGAGAGCGGTCACCCAGTATTCAGGGCATGTTGGGGGTTGTAGTCCTCTACGTGTAGAGTGTAACAGACTTTAATTAGGGTCATGTGCAATGGCCAGGTCATGTTGGGGGTTGTAGTGCTCTGTGTATAGGGTATAATAGATTGTACTATGGTCATGTCCAGTGGTCGGGTCATGTTGGGGGTTGTAGTGCTCCATGTATAGAGTATAATAGATTGTATTATGGTCATGTCCAGC
>WNYA01000361.1:83927-147626 GCA_019512145.1 Engystomops pustulosus | reverse complement strand
TGTCCAGTGTCTGGGTAATGATGGGGGTTGTAGTGCTCTATGTATAGGGTATAATAGATTGATTATGGTCATGTCCAGTGTCCGGGTCATGTTGGGGGTTGTAGTGCTCTATGTATAGAGTATAATAGATTGTATAACAGTCATGTCCAGTGTCTGGGTAATGATGGGGGTTGTAGTGCTCTATGTATAGAGTATAATAGATTGTATAACGGTCATGTCCAGTGTCTTGGTCATGTTGGGGGTTGTAATCTTCTGTGTAGAACATTATAATGTTCCATTGTTTTTATAATCAGATATTTAGAAAACCTAAAAACACGGAAACCGATGACCCCCCTGTCCACCAGGGACCATATTCTCATGTAAGCTCTGGATACAAAGCGGCTATTCTGGATTTTTTTTCCACACTTCCAGCCTCAGTATTTAACTAGTTGGTCTCTGGAGCCCGGGGTGAGGGTAACAGAGCTCCTCTGTGTGACGTGGTGTTCCCTCAGTGGACACATTATGGGGTGGCCCTTCCCGGTGGTTAGTGCGTGTTACAGGAACGTTACCTGATATCTCCCCCCAGCCCATACTTTCCTATAGGTTTTCTCTTCTTCTTCAGGGCTGAGCCCAAACCTAATTATGACAATGTTTGCTTTCCAAACTTTTCACTTTTTTTTGTTTTCTCTCTTTACATCATTCCCAAAGGCCGACGTCTCCTTTATAGAAAACCAAAGATGATTTTCCTTCACCTTAAAGGTTTCTTTGTTTCTATCCGACTTTATCACATAACCACCAGATTAGGAGATTTTCCATGGACATTGGGAATATGAATTGCATTGGCAACCAGAAAAAATAACATTTTCGTACTGTAGATTAATATCCATATTATTCATATTGTAGGAATGCAGAACCGCCGAGCCCATCCAACATCGGACCTGAACCGGAAATCGGAGAGAATTTATTGTACTACCCTAGACCACCAGGGATGCTGTGACGTTTGGGGTGATGGTTGAGCACTTATAGGTGTTACATTGCATATATTACAATGTATATGTATACATTGTATATATTACAATGTAACACCCTTAAAGGGGTTATCCGGGTTTAAAAAAATTTTTATGGCCGGGCTGGGGAGGGCTAGTTAAACAAAATAAACATGTACTTACCTCGTCCAGCGCCGCTGATGTCCCGCGCCGCGGTCCCTTCGATCCGTACCCCTGTTTGTTTACAGGGGCACGGAAGCCGCGCACAGGGAGATTCCGGTCCGCAATGTGGACGGCTCCTCCCATGCGTCCCTATCTCTCAGCGTTGTAAGCGCTGGGAGATGGTGCGCATGGGAGCTTCCGGCCGGCCGGAAGCTCCCTGTGCACCCTTGTAATGAAACCGGCGCACAGAGAAGACCGGCCGCGGCGTGGGACATCGGCAGCGCCGGACGAGGTAAGTACATGTTTATTGTGTTTAAATAGCCCTCCCCAGCCCGGCCATAAGAAATTTTTCTAAACCCGGATAACCCCTTTAAGTGCTCAACCATCACCCCAAATGTCACACCCTCCCTGGTGGTCTAGGGTAGTAAAAGTAAAATAATATACCTGGTGGTCTGCAGCAGTGAAGTGGGAATAATATCCCTAGTGGTATGGAGTAGTAAAGTGGTGCCACTAATACTCTTGATATTAATAATAGTAACGTCCCTGGTGGTTTGAGGTAGTCAAGTGATATCATTAACAATACTACTGATATTAGAAATAACATCCCATCAAGCAACATGTCCGGGTCAGGCAGAGCTGGCGAACGGAGGGCGCTGTACAGTGAGTACGGAAAGTATTCAGATCCCTTTAAATTTTTCATTCTTTATGTCATTGCAGCCAATTGTTAAGATTGTTAATGTGCCCTCTGCCTCCATCTTGACAGAAAAAAAAATGAAATGTAGATATTTTTGGTAATTTATTATAACAGGAAAACTAAAATAAACATTCAGACCCTTTGCTGTGATATTCATATTTAACTCACGTGCTGTCTATTTCCTTCTGATCCTATTTGAGATGGTTCTACTCCTTCATTGGAGTCCAGCTGTGTTTCATTTAACTGATTAGATTAGGAAAGACGCACACCTGTCTATATAAGACCTCACAGCTCACAGCGCATGTCAGAAAACATGAGAATCATGAGGTCTAAGGAACTGCCCAAGGAGCGCAGAGACAGAATTGTGGCAAGGCACAGATCTGGCCAAGGTTACAAAAGAATTTATGCAGCACTCAGGGTTCCTAAGAGCACAGTGGCCTCCATAATCCTTAAATAGAAGAAGTTTGGGATGATCACAACTCTCCCTCAACCTGTCCATCCAGACAAACTAAGCAATCATGGGAAAGGGGTTTGAATAATTTCCGTATCCACTGTAACTTTTCATTATACAAACAATAATATGTTTTTACTAACCATTTACTTATAGGGTGGTACTAGAGCTTTCCATACTCACTGCACCTTAAATTTGGGTGCGCTCATGTCTAATCCCTATTAGTGTAGGGCATTAAAGTGGTAATGCTACTACTGATAATAGTAATATAGTGGTATGGGGTATTAAAGTGGTACCACTACTACTACTGATATGAAAAATTACATTTCTGGTGGTCTAGGGCATTAAAGTAGCAATACTACTACTACTGATAATAGTAATATCCTGGTATTGGGTAGTAAAGTGGCACCACTACTACTATTACTGATATTAATAATAGTATTAGTGTAGTGGTGTAGGGTAATAAAGTAGTAAAATAATACTAAAAATAACATTTCTGGTGGTGAGCAGAGATGGAGCACAAGTGATGGGTCACCACAGATGGATAAGCAGAATTGGAGCACTAGAGACAGAGTACCAGTGGTGGATCACCAGTGCTGGATCACCAGAGATGGATGAGCAGAGATTGAGCACTAGGGATGGATGAGCAGAGATGGAGCACCAGATATACAGAACCACTGATGGAGCACCATAGATGGATGAGCAATGATTGAGCCCCCGAGATGGATGAACAGAGATGGAGCACCAGAGATAGAGAAACACTGATGGAGCACCAAAGTTGAATGAGCAGAGATAGAGCACCGGTGATAGAGCACGAGAGATGGGTAAGCAGAGATGGAGAAACAATAATGGAGCACCAGAGATGGATGAGCAGAGATTGAGCACCAGAGATGGATGAGCAGAGATTGAGCACCAGAGATGGATGAGCAGAGATGGAGCACCAGAGATAGAGAAAACCTAATTATGACAATGTTTGCTTTCCAAACTTTTCACTTTTTTTTTGTTTTCTCTCTTTACATCATTCCCAAAGGCCGACGTCTCCTTTATAGAAAACCAAAGATTATTTTCCTTCACCTTAAAGGTTTCTTTGTTTCTATCCGACTTTATCACATAACCACCAGATTAGGAGATTTTCCATGGACATTGGGAATATGAATTGCATTGGCAACCAGAAAAAATAACATTTTCGTTCTGTAGGGTAATATCCATATTATTCATATTGTAGGAATGCAGAACCGCCGAGCCGATCCAACATCAGACCTGAACCGGAAATCAGAGAGAGAAATTATTTTACCTTTACTACCACTAGACCACCAGGGATGGTGTGACGTTTGGGGTGATGGTTGAGCACTTATAGCTGTTACATTGTATATATTACAATGTATATGTATACATTATATATATTACAATGTAACACCTATAAGTGCTCAACCATCACCCCAAATGTCACCCCATCCCTGGTGGCCTAGGGTAGTAACAGTCAAATAATATACCTGGTGGTCTGCAGCAGTGAAGTGGTAATAATATCCCTGGTGGTATGGAGTAGTAAAGTGGTGCCACTAATACTCCTGATATTAATAATAGTATTATTCCTGGTGGTTTGAGGATGTCAAGTGAAATCATTAACACTACTACTAATATTAGAAATAACATCAGGGAGCTTTACACCCTTAGCAACTACGCAGGGACATGCATAAAGATTTCTGATTTGCCGCTCTGCAGCCAATCAAGCAACATGTCCGGGTCAGGCAGAGCTGGCGAATGGAGGGCGCTGTACAATGGGTATGGAAAGTATTCAGACCCCTTCAAATTTTTCATTCTTTATGTCATTGCAGCCAATTGTTAAGATCATTAATGTGCCCTCTGCCTCCATCTTGACAGAAAAAAAACTGAAATGTAGATATTTTGGGTAATTTATTACAACACAAAAACTAAAATAAGCATTCAGACCCTTTGCCGTGACATTCATATTTAACTCACACGCTGTGAGTTTCCTTCTGATCCTACTTGAGATGGTTCTTCTCCTTCATTGGAGTCCAGCTGTGTTTAATTAAACTGATTAGACTTGATTAGGAAGGCACAACTGTCTATATAAGACCTCATTGCTCACAGTACATGTCACAACACATGAGAATCGTGAGGTCTAAGGAACTGCCCAAGGAGCTCAGAGACAGAATTGTGGCAATGCACAGATCTAGCAATGGTCATGAAAGATTTTATTAAGGTTCTTAAGAGCACAGTAGCCTCCATAATCCTCAAATTGAAGAAGTTTGGGACAACCACAACTTTCCCTCAACCTGGCCCTTCAGCCAAACTAGGCAATCATAGGAAAGGGGTTTGAATAATTTCCGTACCCACTGTAACTTTTTTTATGTTTTTGCTGAAATGGGAACACCCCTTTAAGACACTAATCATTTACTTATAGGGTGGTACTAGAGCTTTCCATATCCACTGTACTTTAAATTTGGGTGCACTTACCTCTAATGCCTGTTAGTTTAAGGCATTAAAGCGGTAATGCTACTACTGGTAATAGTAATATAGTGGTCTGGGGTAGTAAAGTGGTACCACCTCCACTACTACTACTGATAATAGTAATATCCTTAGTGGTATTGGGTAGTAAAGTGGCACCACTACTACTATTACTGATATTAATAATAGTATTATCTCTAGTGGTAAAGGGTAATAAAGTAGTAAAATGATACAAAAAATAACATTTCTGGTGGTGAGCAGAGATGGAGCACAAGTGATGGATCACCAGAGACGGATAAGCAGAGTTGGAGCACTAGAAACAGAGCACTAGTGGTGGATCACCAGAGATGGATAAGCAGAGTTGGAGCACTAGAGACAGAGCACTAGTGGTGGATCACCAGAGATGGATGAGCAGAGATTGAGCACCAGAGATGGATAAGCAGAGATATATATAAGCAGAGATGGATGAACATAGATGGAACGCCAGAGATGGATGAGCAGAGATTGAGCACCAGAGATAGAAAACCACTGATGGAGCACCAGAGATGGATGAGCAGAGATGGATGAGCAGAGATGGAACACTAGAGATAGAGCACCAGTGATAGAGCACCAGAGATGGATGAGCAGAGATTGAGCACCAGGGATGGATGAGCAGAGTTTGAGCACCAGAGATAGAAAACCACTGCAGGCAGCACCAGATGCGATGAGGCAGGAGATGGTGAGCAGAGATGGAACACTGAGAGATCGAGCACCGTGATAGAGCACCAGAGATGGATGAGCAGAGATTGAGCACCAGGGATGGATGAGCAGAGTTTGAGCACCAGAGATAGAAAACCACTGATGGAGCACCAGAGATGGATGAGCAGAGATGGATGAGCAGAGATGGAACACTAGAGATAGAGCACCAGTGATAGAGCACCAGAGATGGATGAGCAGAGATGGAACACTAGGGATAGAGCACCAGTGATAGAGCCCCAGAGATGGGTGTGCAGAGATGGAGAACCAGGTAAGGATCAACAGAGAAGGAGCACCAGAGATGAAGCACCAGTGATGAATCACCAGTGATGAAGGAGCACATGAGATAAAGCCCCAGGGATGGATCACCAGTGATGAAGCACCAGAGATGGATCACCACAGATGGAGTACCAGAGATGAAGCACCAGGGATGGACTCATCACAAGGTAAGTATATCTGTATTTATATTTGGAAAATATCCAGGTCCAGTCCATAAAGATCTTTGGGAGGTCCAGTGTCCTAAATCACCCTGACAGGTTTCCTCAAAGCTTTCTTTCACCAGAGATGGAGGACCAGGAATGAACTCATCACTAGGTAAGTACAGCAGTATTTAATTTTGGAAATGATCTCCCTGCACAGAACTCGTATAGAAGTTTTCGAGACACTAAAACACCAATCCATGAGGATTTGTGGGAGTTTCAGTGCCCCAAAATCACCCTGACAGGTTTCATTTAAGCTTTTGGAACCAAGATGAAGCAACAGAGATGCATCACCAAAGATGAAGAGCCGGAGATGGTGTGCTAGAGATGGAGAACCAGGGACTCATCACTAGGTAAGTGTAGCTGTATTTTTTTTGGAACCAGCCCCCAGACAGAGCTGGTATAGGGCTATTTCAAGACACTAAACCACCAGTCGATAAGGATTTGTGGGAGGTTCAGTGTCCCAAATCGCCCTGACAGGTTTTCTTTAAGCTTTTTGCACCTGAAGAAGCAGAGGCTAACCAAAAATATTTCTCGAAATAGCAACATTTTAATTGCGCCAAGTCTGTGCGGGTGCTAGCTTTCTTTCTCTGCTGTTCTAAGAAGTTTGTTTCCTTTCTAAGAATCGGTAGGAAATGTTCTGTCTCCCCAGCTATCACTTACACTAAATGCCAATCTCCGGGAGGATTTGGGAATATGTTCCATGAAGCTACTGTGCGGTTTTAGGCAGGAAGACGCTGCCCGGTGTTTGCTGTACTGGAGTAATCTGCAATCACTGGGAAGCAGCACCAGATTCTCAGCTGATCTCACAGAAAATACAGTGTGTGAGCTAGCGTTACAAGTCTTCCGCTCATCTGTCATGTGGACTGATTTTGGATCCCGCTAATGATAATTCCTCCAACTGCAGTTACATAACTTACTGCATAATAGTTACAAGATGGGGCTCCTTAATAGAAATTTTTTTTGAGCCGAGATCATAAAAAATACATTGGGGCACATTTCCCAAGGGTCCGAACGCCGCACTTTTGTCAGGTTTCCCAAATATTTCCTTTTTGGGCCGAATTGCCCCGGATTTTTGGCGCACGCGATTGGATTGTGGTGCATCGGCTTGCATGCAACAGAAATCGGGGGGCGTGGCCGTCGGACAACCTGACGGATTCAGACAGACCGCGGAATTTAAAAAAGGAATTGTGTCGCAAGATCAAGCACTTACGTGCACCAGGAAGAAGCGTGTGAACTCCAGTGGACCTCGGTGCAGAAGCGACGGGTGCAGGAAGTCGGACACACGATCTTAGTGAATTGCGACAGACCCGAATCCTCATCGGACAACGCACCGCGGGATTACAACAGGAGCGGGTAAGTAAATCTGCCCCATTGTGCCATCACAAAAGTGCACAAGGATGAGATCTTCAGCAAGGCTCACTCTAAAAAGAGATAGGTTCCTCATAAACCTTCTATTATCCTCCAAGCCAGAAGATCATCTAAGGTTCAGAAACCAATGACCTCCCCTTGCCAAAGCTTGAGAGATCTAAAAATGCTCCAAATAGGCATCGGCCAAGGAACCATCTCTGATGATCAAGGTGAAGAACCTAATGACTGCAACCCTTACCCCCAGACCTCTTAAATGTATCTACTCAGAAGTGCCAACTGCAACCTTGTAGCAAATTGCTAAATGTGGATCTGGACCTGCCAATTATTCTCTTTTCTTATAACCCAATTGAGGCTAGTACAGAGAACCGAGGAGAAATGGGATTCACCTGGACTCTGCATAATGGGGGTCATTTACTAAGGGCCCGATTCGCGTTTTCCCGACGTGTTACCCGAATATTTCCGATTTGCGCCGATTGTACCTGAATTGCCCCGGGATTGTGGCGCACGCGATCGGATTGTGGCGCATCGGCGCCGGCATGCGCGCAACGGAAATCGGGGGGCCTGGCCGAACGAAAACCCGACGTATTCGGAAAAACCGCCACATTTAAAAACCGAAAAAGTGTCGCTTGGGAAGCGCTTACCTTCACTTGGTCCGAGCTGGTGTATTCCGGTGCGTTCAGATGATTTTCAGCGCAGCAGCGCCACCTGGTGGACGGCGGAGGAACTACCTTCATAAATTCCGTCCGGACCCGAATCCAGCGCAGAGAACGCGCCGCTGGATCGCGAATGGGCCGGGTAAGTAAATCTGCCCCAATATCTTCTTCAGGGGTGGATTAAGATTGCCATGGGCCCCGGGCTGTATGAATATTGTAGCAATTACAGGTATGAAATTTGCTTCCAACATACGGTACTAGAATCAAGCTTCTTGGGAAATTGAGGAGGCACCCCTGCAGCCTGCTTTCTATCTGCAGTTTCAGACCTTTGGAGGACCTTCAAAGCTCTTGTGTACTTGTGTGTTGAGAGCAGGAACAGGTGTATGAGGTTTTCATGGGTGAAGGTTCTTAGTATAAAATTTGGCTGTATGGCCCTGAAGGCTTTGGCCCTGGGCGACTGCCCAAACTGCCAATATTATAATCCACTACTGCTCTTCTTGTCCCGACCTTGGCCTATCTTTGACTATTCTAAGCGTGATGCGTTGCCCCATTTCTTGGCCCATCTGGGCCAGCCGTGAGGTGTCATGGTCTTGTCACCCAAGTCCAGATCCTTTTATGATGATAGGATTGCTGGAATAATCCCTTTGGATTAACCCTAGTTGAAGCCGGTCCTCGTGGCACAGTAATGTCCTGAGAACATCTTCACTAACCGGTCTGGAATAATTGTCTTATCTACTTTATTTTCTGTCATGGATGGTCAGAAGAGGACGTATAGCATCGGAGATGTCAGTAAGATAATTAGCTCTAGGTCAATATGTACCATTTATATCACAGGAATATAGTCAACCACACACAAACTCTACGTCTACTCCCCCTTCCAGTCCACACGTTCTTCTTCAGGATTGAGCTTGCAGTGGGTTGTACATTATTTATAACTTGTCCATGTTAGACCCTTGGGTCATGCTCTCTCCCCTCAATATACTAATTATATCTTATGTGTACCTCCCACTTTGCTTCTATTTGCCTTAGGACGGCCATTTCCTAATCTCATTTTGGCCATCGCTCATCTACACGTCAAGGTTGTGATTAGCTGCACGGAGGACTTGATGTACCTGAATGAGGTCTTGTCTACGTGAGTGAGCCACAATAATCACCAGCGTCGGATCTGTGGATTTCAGAATGTTTTTATAAGGAGAACAAGTAAAGACCTTGCTCAGATACCAGGCAGCAAAACTGCGAATGACCAGTCCAAACTGGAATTATCCTCCGCGTTGCTCCCTACGTCTATCGAGCATTGACTTTTTGGTACAAACACCTTAGCTGTGTCCAAGCCAAGGGTACAGATCGCACTTTGCATTTCACAAAACTTTTATTTCCTACGTCAAAGTCTAATTTTTGTCTCGATTTAGAGTCTGTCATGTAGAGAAACCTTCCACCAGTGACCTAAAAGGTCTTTTTAAAAATATTACAAAAAACACAAGACCTAGAGTTCCCCTTACACCCTGACTTAGATCTGGAGTCAATAAACCAATTTAATTTCATGACTTTAAGGGTTTTCTTGGCCAACAATTTGGATCACTCATCCTAAAGAGGAATATTATATTGGTAGGAGTCCAGCATTTAGCCCCCTTCCCCAACGAATCAGTAGCGGCTGATACATAGACAATGGGATAGGAAGCAGATTTGGTTCTTTTTAGTTGCTGAACGAAGTAATTCCAGCTAAATTTCCATTCAAATATATCGAACCTGATCTGCAGTAACCACGTCTGACCACTACACAGAGAATGGTGCTGTCTGCTTCCTGATATTCTCTGTGTATCAGCTACTGATCTGTGGGGGTGTTTGGCGTTGCACCACCACCGATTCAACATCAAGGGCTTGTCCAATGGGCACATTAGGAATATTTTTAGCTGAAAAAAACTTTTCAGTGAGAAAATTCAGTACCCAAACCGGACAGGAACCTTTAAGGGTCTGCTCATCCTTACTGTTTCCAGAGGATCATCGCTTGCTGATGGCTTTTTAAGGGTAACACTTGCGATTGGTACCAGCACCGGATGCTGGTGTCACCAGTGGGGGTGAGAGGTCGAGTTCACTACCCACACCTTAATGGGTCTCCTCATCCCTATCTTTTCCAGAGGATCATTTCTCACTGATGACATTTAAAGGGTAACACTCGCGATCGGTACCAGCACCGTATGCTGGTGTTCCAAGTTGGGGTGAGAGTTGGAGTTAAGTACCCGAACAAAACCCAAAGCTTATAACGGGTCCACACATTTTCCTGAGGATCATTGCTCACTGAGCTTTGCCAATGGCATTTAAAGGGAAACACTCACGATTGGTGCCACCACCAAATGCCGGTGTTACCAGTGTTTCCCAAGGATCATCCTTCGCTGATGGTATTTAAAGGGTAACACTCAAAATCGGTACCAGCACTGACCACTGTTGTTACTAGTGAGGGTGAGAGTTCAAGTTCAGTACCTGAAACGACCCCAAACCTTAATGAGCCCACTCATCCCTACCGTAGAAAAAACCCTTCTCTTAAAAAAAACTTCATTAAGGCTACATGCACACTGCTGTTGCCCGGCATCCCATAGTACGGCGGGCACATGGCAGCGCGCGGGGAGAGGAGGAGGAGCGCCGTAACACGGGAAAAGATAGGAGCAGTACAGGCAGACGGTCCCCTAATTATGAACACCGACTTACAGACAACCCCTAGTTACAAACGGACCACTGGTTATTGTTCATTTACTTTATTTTAGCCCTAGGCTACAAAAAACAGTTATCACAGGTGTCTGTCATGAAGCTTTATTGTTACTCCTGGTTCTTATGACAATCCAACATTTTTAAAATCCAATTGTCACCAAAAAATTTTTTTTCTGGAGTTACAATTATAAAGTATACAGTTTTGACTTACATACAAATTCAACTTAAGAACAAACTTACAGAACCTATCTTGCACGTAACCCCGGGGACTGGAAACAACTGTACAAAGAAATGTAAAAAAATGATCCAAAAATATAAAAAAAACCTCTCCCCCCAACTCTGTGCCTCTTCTAAACTGGGCACAGCCACGTGGTTGCCCTTTCGATGCCCACCATGTAGCTCCATTCCATAGAGAACACATGGAAGATATCTGTTTACCGACTCGAGGATATTGCCTCAGTCTTTAAGGAAGGAAAGAAACACAGACTGGAAATGTTGCCAGGGCACTTGCAAGTTTTTTTCTGTGGTTTCCTCCTAAAGTCATATCAAAACCATATCTCTGCCAATTCCGAGCACTGGCAAAGTCCTGGTGTCTGGAGAAGGTTCAGCTTAACTTTGGGGGAATGAAGCCGGAGTCATATCCTTCTAGCTATTTAGGTAATATTCTGTAAATCATCGGCCAACGAGAGCTGGAAGGGAACATTAGTTCCTACCAACAGTGCAAACAAGAAGGGTCTGGAATACATTAAAATCCTATTACAAGTAGAGCTCTCTTCCCGAAAATTTAAATAATGACTAAGCCATTTATCAGCTCTTGAGCATTAAAAAAAAAGTTCTATATATCGTAGACCCCGGAGTCCGGGCTCCGCCCAGTCTGGAAAGGGTTGTCAGCTCTGTTTTGCTGTGGATGATGCCATTATGTTGAGTTGGAGTTGAATGGAGCCTCCACTGGAGGAAACCACCTCCACACAAGCCTATAGAAGAGACTTCTGTGTCTCCGAGCCAATAAATACAATACGTACTGTGTCTACCGGGGCAGAGACGAGTCGCTCTTGATGCACACTGCCGGTTTGTTCTTGAAGGCACTTGCAGATGTCAAGCAATTAGGAAGAGATTTATAATGCTCTACATCGGGGACGAGCAACGGGATACATTTCAGGGGCCTCCAAAGTGGACATTGGTTCCAGGATGGGACCACACAAACCTGAAGCGTAGGACGGTGCTAAGAGAGTATCATCGAAAATATTTACCGAGACACAAAATAAGCCAAGGCTGCGGTCAGGTAATGGACACCAATGCTACCCAACGAGCCCATGGACTATTTATAAGTTCTGTTTGGTTTTCCGTCGCGATGTCCATCTTTCTACAGGAGAAGGTTCTGCATTTTGCATGAAAGTCTGGTGGCCATGCTCTGCCATCTCCATTGCATCCCGATGATGGAAAACCATACATACAGAACAGTGTAGTAGTCCTGTGCTGTGTACATATATATGTGTCTCTATATACAGGATAGGAGTAGTAGTACTGTGCTGTGCCCATATATACAGGATAGGAGTAGTAGTACTGTGCTGTGCCCATATATACAGGATAGGAGTAGTAGTACTGTGCTGTGCCCATATATACAGGATAGGAGTAGTAGTACTGTGCTGTGCCCATATATACAGGATAGGAGTAGTAGCACTGTAATGTGCCCATATATACAGGATAGGAGTAGTAGTACTGTGCTGTGCCCATGTATACAGGATAGGAGTAGTAGTACTGTGCTGTACCCATATAAACTTGATAGGAGTAGTAGTACTGTGCTGTGTTCCTATATACAGGATAGGAGTAGTAGTACTGTGCTGTGTTCCTATATACAGGATAGGAGTAGTAGTACTGTGCTGTGCTCATATATACTTGATAGGAGAAGTAGTACTGAGCTGTGTCCCTATATACAGGATAGGAGTAGTAGTACTGTGCTGTGCCCATTTATGCAGAATAGGAGTAGTAGTACTGTGCTTTGTCCATATGTACAGATTGAGGACGGCCTAGAGCAGTGAGAGAGGAAGCTGTGTATATGCAGAGAGCAGCATGGAGAGAACAAAGGAGGCAGAGACACAGGTACATGTACATGTCTGAGCTCTGAGGAATAGAATGGACAGCGAGGAGAGAGACACAGTGGGAGATGCCATGAGGACGGCCTAGAGCATATAGAGAGAGGAAGCTGTGTATATACAGAGAGCAGCATGGAGAGAACAAAGGAGGCAGAGACACAGGTACATGTACATGTCTGAGCTGTGAGGAATAGAATGGACTGTGAGGAGAGAGACACAGTGGGAGACGCCATGAGGACGGCATAGAGCATATAGAGAGAGGAAGCTGTGTATATACAAAGAGCAGCATGGAGAGAACAAAGGAGGCAGAGACACAGGTACGTGTACATGTCTGAGCTGTGAGGAATAGAATGGACAGTGAGGAGAGAGACACAGTGGGAGACGCCATGAGGACGGCCTAGAACATATGGAGAGAGGAAGCTGTGTATATGCAGAGAGCAGCATGGAGAGCACAAAGGAGGATGAGACACAGGTCATGTACATGTCTGAGCTGGAGATAAAGAATGGACAGTGAGGAAGAGACACAGTGGAGACGCCATGAGGCGGCCCTAGAGCATATACGAGAAAGTAAGCTGGTGTATATGCAGAGAGCAGCATGGAGAAACAAAGGAGGCAGAGCACAGTACATGTACATGTCTGAGCTGTGAGGAATAAATGGACAGTGAGGAGAGAGACACAGTGGCAGACGCCATGAGGACGGCCTAGAGCTATATAGATAGAGGAAGCCGTATATGCAGAGAGCAGCATGGAGAACAAGGAGGCAGAGCACAAGTACATGTACATGTCTGAGCTCTGAGAATAGAATGGACGTGAGGAAGTACAGGGGAGACGCCATGAGGACGGCCTGGAGCATATAGAGAAGGAGCCGTGTATATGCAGAGAGCAGCATGAGAGAACAAAGGGGCAGAGACCGGTACATGTACATGTCTGACTCTGAGGAATAGAATGGACAGTGAGGAGGGAGACACAGTGGGAGACGCCATGAGACGCCAGACATATGAGAGAGGAAGCTGTGTATATGCGAGAGCAGCATGGATAAGAACAAAAGAGGCAGAGACACAGTAAGGTTACTGTCTGAGCTCTGAGGAATAGAAGGGACAGTGAGGAGAGAGACACATGGGAGATCCATGAGAACGGCCTAGAGCATATAGAGAGAGGAAGCTGTGTATATGCAGAGAGCAGCATGGAGAGAACAAAGGAGAATGAGACACAGGTACATGTACATGTCTGAGCTGTGAGGAATAGAACGGACATTGAGGAGGGAGACACAGTGGGAGACGCCATGAGGACGGCCTAGACATATAGAGAGAGGAACCTGTGTATATGCAGAGGAGCAGCATGGAGGAGAACAAAGGAGAATGAGACACAGGTACATGTACATGTCTGAGCTGTGAGGTAATAGAATGGACAGTGAGGAGGAGACACAGTGGGAGACGCCATGAGGACGGCCTAGAGCATATAGAGGAGGAAGCCGTGTATCTGCAAAGCAGCATGGAGAGAACAAAGGAGGCAGACACCAGTACATGTACATGTCTGAGCTGTGAGATAGTATGGACAGTGAGGAGAGAGCACAGTGGGAGACGCCATGAGGATGGCCTAGATAATATAGAAGAGGAAGCTGTGTTATGCAGAGAGCACATGAGAGAAAAAGGAGGCAGAGACACGGTACATGTACATGTTCGAGCTTGAGGAACAGAATGGACATTGAGGAAGGACAGGTGGGAGATGCCATGAGACGGCCTGGAGCATATAGAGAGAGGAAGCTGTGTATATGCAGAAGCAGCATGGAAGAACACGGAGGATGAGAACAGGTACATGTACATGTCTGCAGCTTGAGGAATAGAAGGGACAGTGAGGAGAGAGACACAGTGGGAGACGCCATGAGGATGGCCTAGAGCATATAGAGAGGAACTGTGTATATACAGAGCAGCATGGAGAGAACAAAGGAGGCAGAGACACAGTTACATGTACCGGTCTGACTGTGAGGAATAGAAGGGACAGTGAGGAGAGAGACACAGTGGAGAGACGCCATAGACGGCCTGGAGCATATAGAGAGAGGAACTGTGTATATGCAGAGACAGCATGGAGAGACAAAGGGGCCGAGACACAGGTACATGTACATGTCTAGCTCTGAGATAGATGGACATGTGAGGAGAGAGACACAGTGGGAAGACCATGAGGACGGCATAGAGCAATATAGAGAGAGGAAGCTGTGTATATGCAGAGAGCAGCATGGAAGAACAAAGGAGGCCAGAGCACAGGTACATGTACATGTCTGAGCTATGAGAAACAGAATGGACAGTGAGGAAGAGACATGTGGGAGACGCCATGAGACGGCATAGAACATATAGAGAGAGGAAGCTGGTATTGCAGAGAGCAGCATGGAGAACAAAGGAGGATGAGACACAGGTACATATACATGTCTGAGCTGTGAGAATAGAAGGGACAGTGAGGAGAGACAACGTGGAGACGCCATGAGGACGGCCTAGACATATTAGAGAGAGGAAGACTGGTATATATCAGAGAGCAGCATGGAGAGAACAAAGGAGGAGGAGACACAGGTACATGTACATGTCTGAGCTGTGAGGAATAGAAGGGACAGTGAGGAGAGACACAGTGAGAGACGCCATGAGGACGGCATAGAGCATATAGAGAGGAGCTGTGTATATGCAGAGACACATGGAGAGAACAAAGGAGGAGAGACACAGGTACATTTACATGTCTGAGCTGTGAGAATAGAATGGACAGTGAGGAAGAGACACAGTGGGAGACGCCATGAGACGGCCTAGAGCAGTGAGGGAGAGGAAGCTGTGTATATGCAGAGAGCAGCAATGATGAGAACAAAGGAGGATGAGACACAGGTCACTGTACATGTCTGAGCTGTGAGGAATAGTATGGCCAGTGAGGAGGGAGACACAGTGGGGCGCCATGAGACGCCTAGAGCAGTGAGGGAGGAAGTTGTGTATGTGCAGAGAGCAGCATGAGAGAACAAAAGGCAGATACACAGGTACATGTACATGTCTGAGCTGTGAGGAATAGAATGGACAGTGAGGAGAGAGACACAGTGGGAGACGCCATGAGGACGGCCCAGAGCATATAGAGAGAGGGAGGCTGTGTATATGCAGGAGCAGCATGAGAGAACAAAGGAGAATGAGACACAGGTACATGTACATGTCTGAGCTCTGAGGATAAGAATGACAGTGAGGAGGGAGACACGTGGAGACGCCATGAGGACGGCCTAGAGCATATAGAGGGAGGAAGCCGTTGTATATGCAGAGAGCAGCATGGAGAGAACAAAGGAGGCAGAACACCAGTACATTATCATGTCTGAGCTGTAGGAATAGATAGGACAGTAGGAGAGAGACACAGGGGGAGACCCATGAGGATGGCCTAAGTATATAGAGAGAGGAAGCTGTTATATGCAGAGAGCACTGAGAGAGACAAGGAGGCAGAGACACAGGTACATTTAAATGTCTGACTGTGAGGAGCCCGAAAATTTAAATAATGACTAAGCCATTTATCAGCTCTTGAGCATAAAAAAAAAGTTCTATATATCGTAGACCCCGGAGTCCGGGCTCCGCCCAGTCTGGAAAGGGTTGTCAGCTCTGTTTTGCTGTGGATGATGCCATTATGTTGAGTTGGAGTTGAATGGAGCCTCAACTGGAGGAAACCACCTCCACACAAGCCTATAGAAGAGACCTCTGTGTCTCCGAGCCAATAAATACAATACGTACTGTGTCTACCGGAGCAGAGACGAGTCGCTCTTGATGCACACTGCCGGTTTGTTCTTGAAGGCACTTGTAGATGTCAAGCAATTAGGAAGAGATTTATAATGCTCTACATCGGGGACGAGCAACGGGATACATTTCAGGGGCCTCCAAAGTGGACATTGGTTCCAGGATGGGACCACACAAACCTGAAGCGTGGGACGGAGTATCATCGAAAATGTTTACCGAGACACAAAATAAGCCAAGGCTGCGGTCAGGTAATGGACACCAACGCTACCCAACGAGCCCATGGACTATTTATAAGTTCTGTTGGTTTTCCGTCGTGATGTCCATCTTTCTACATTAAGTTTTTGCATTTTGCATGAAAGTCTGGTGGCCATGCTCTGCCATCTCCATTGTCATCCGATGATGGAAAACCATACATACAGAACAGTGTAGTAGTCCTGTGCTGTGTCCATATATATGTACATATATATGTGTCTCTATATACAGGATAGGAGTAGTAGTACTGTGCTGTGCCCATATATACGCACAAATGGCCCGATACAGTCCGGCAACAACAGGACTGAATTCTATCCTAGATCAACAACCGGTAACCTTGGGCCTGCCTCCTTTTTTGCGCCCCGGCCCACAACTCTTCTCCTATAACTCCAGCCCGCTCCGTGCTTCTCCCCTGTGTCACTCCCCTACGGCCCCCTCTAGTCCCCCAGCTCAACATTACGCCCTTGTCCTGCCGCGGGTGCCTCGGCCAGGCTACTCGCTGCATAGACCCATCTTCCCTCCATCTAGTACTCATCCAGGGCCGCCTCAGGGCAGCTCCCCTGTGGTTTCTCTCCTCACGGTCCGCCTAGTCTTCACAGCTCAACATTACATACCTGGGGCCTGCCTCCTTTGTTTTCTCCAGCTGCTCTCTGCATCTACCATACGTTTCCTCTCTTATAATGCTCTCGGCGTCCTCAGGGGGCGCGCCCACTGTGGGGCGCTCCGCAGGGCCCTGTGCGAGAGTCCTCAGAGCGCAACATTACAGGTACCGTGGCTCGGGCCCCTTGGTCGCCCGCTGCTCTGGCAGATACACAGCTGCCCGCTCTCTAAATAGCGCGAGGGCCTCCGATGCGTCTCCCACATTTGGTTTGTCACTCGCTCCCTCACTGCCAATCTATTCCTCCAGCTCCTACATGTAACATGTACCTTATCTCCTGCTCCTTTTTTCTCCCTCTCCACAGTACTGCTCTCTGCATCCCACACATCCTCTCTCTATGCCCAGTCCGGGCCGTCCTCATGCAATCCTCCAACTATTCTCTCTTCTCCCACTTTCCATGTCTGTTCCTACTGCTCAGACTAGTACTGGACCTGTCCTGCCATCCTTTGTTCTCCTCATGCTGCTCTCTCATATACACCTTCCTCTTCCCTTCTCTATATGCTCAGGCCGTCCTCATGCAATCCTCCGCTTGTTTCTCTCTCCTACTGTCTGCATTCTATTCCTCACAGCTCAGAATGTACATGTACCGGTGTCTCTGTCTGCGCTCCTTGTTCTCTCATGCTGCTCTCCATATACACACTTACGGCGTCTCTATATTCCAGGCCGTCCTCTTGCGTCTCACACTTTGCCTCTCTCCTCACGGTCCATACTATTCCTCACAGCTCAGACATGTCATGGTCCGTTTCCTCTCCTCCTATCGCTTTGTTCTCTCATCTCCCTGCATATACAACACTTCCTCTCTCTCTATATGATCGACCTCCTCATGGCGTCTCGCATGTTCTCTCTCCTCACTGTTCATTCTATTCTTCCTCACATCCATACATGTCATGTCCTTTCCCTGCCTCCTTTTTCTCTCCATTCGGCTCTCTGCTATACACAGCTTTCCCTCTCTCTATAGCTCGGCCGTCCTCATGGCATCTTCATCCACTATGTCTCTCCCTCCTCACTGTCATTCTGTTCCTCACACTCAACTGTACATGTACCTGTGTCTCTGCCTCCTTTGTTCTCTCCATTCGCTCTTGCATATACACAGCTTCCTCAGCTTTTCCCTCTCTCTATATGTCTAGGAGGGGGCCCGTCCATGGTCTCGCCCACTGTGGCTTCTCCTCAACTTCCTCTATGTCCTCAAGCTCAGACTGTCCATTAACCGTGTCCCTCTGCCTCCTTTGTCTCCAGCCTGCTCTCTGCATATACAACGCCTTTCCTCTCTCTACATCTCAGGCGTCCTCAATGGCGTCTCCCACTGTGTCTCTCCTCTCCGCACGTCCCTTTATTCCTACCCAACATGATACATTCCTGTGTCCTGCCTTAGAGTCCTTTGTGTCTCTCCATGCATTGCTCTTTGCATATACTCACTTCTCTCTCTCTAATATGCTCTAGCTTAGGCGTCCTCATGCGTCTCCGCACGGTGTCTCTCCTCTCACTGCCATACTGATTTCCTCGGACTCAGACATGAACATGTAACCTTTGTCGCATCCTCCTTTGTTCTCTTCATGCTTGCTCTCTGCAGATACACACACTCCTCTCCTCTATAGCTCTAGAGGGGGCCGTCTCATGGCTTCTCCCATGTGTCTCCCTTCTCCTTCCATTTATTCCCTCCAGCTAGACAATTTACATGTCCTGTGTCTCTCTCCTTGTTTCTCTCCATGCTGCTCTCTGTCATATCAACAGCTTCCTCTCCTATATGCTCTAGGTCCAGTGATGGCGACCTTCTAAGCGACCAGTGCCAAACATTTATTTGAGTTTCCACCAAATTAAAGCATAACTTTTTTTTGCTCCTGTTCATCAGCTCTTGTGTCTCTGAGGACATCAACTAGTAGAACAGTGAACATTTCATAATTTTAGCTTCTTTCAGTGTCCCTTGTACACCCAGAAGTGTTGGGCCACAGGAGGGTCCTCCAAAATAATTCAGATTTCTACTCATCCTCCCTCTTCTAAGTCCCAGGGACGAAGTAAGTATCAATCTACTGAAAGCACATCTTTTTCTGTTGTCTTGGAAACTGGAGGAAAATTCTTTGAGTCCTGTCTGTGTCTGGGGCGATGGCCGGTGCCCCAAAGGCATTAGTGCCGCCTTGGCACCGTGCCATAGGTTCGCCACCACAGCCTCAGGCCGTCCTCATGGCTCCCCACTGGTCTCCTCCCTCACGGTCCCTTCTAATTTTCCTCACACTCATACATGACTGGACCTGTGTCTCCTGCCTCCTTTTTCTCTTCCCTGCTGCTCTCTGCTATACAACAGCTTCCTTCCCTCTTCTGCTCTACTAGAATAGGCGCCGTCCTCATGGCGTCTCCCACTGTGCTCTCTCCTCTCTACACCGGCTATTCTAGTTCCTCACAGCTCAGACATTCATGTACCTGTGTCTCTTTGAGCCTGGTTCTCATCACATGCTGCTCTCTGTATATACACACGTTCCTCCATCTCTCTAATGCCTCTAGCGTTCCTCTGCTGGCGACCACACTTGTCTCTCCTCCTCACTGTCCATTCATCCTCACAGCTCGACATGTCCCTGTAACCTGTGTCTCTTCTGCCTCCTTTGTTCCCCTTCCATGCTGCTCGTTTTCCCCCCCTGCATCTATCCCAACGCTTTCCTCTCTCTATAGCTCCAGCGTTCCTCATGGCGTTCCCACTGTGTCTCTCCCTCACTGTCCATTTATTCCTCACATCTTAGACATGTACATGTACCTGTGTCCTCTGCCTCCTTTGTTCCCTTGGTTGCTCTCCATGCTTGCTCTCTGCTCCACAGGCTTCCTCCCTTATAGCTCTAGGCCATCCTCAATGGCTCTCCCCACTGTGTTTC
The DNA here is from genome assembly GCA_019512145.1 of Engystomops pustulosus. Lineage (NCBI taxonomy): Eukaryota > Metazoa > Chordata > Amphibia > Anura > Leptodactylidae > Engystomops > Engystomops pustulosus. The sequence goes on along the minus strand of WNYA01000361.1, from coordinate 127,346 downwards.
TCTCCTCACTGTCCTTCTCTTCCCTCACAGCCTCAGAATTACATGTTACCTGTGGTCTCTGCCGTCCTTTGTTCTCTCCTGCTGCTCTCTGTATATACACACTTCCTCCTCTGATATGCTCTGGCAATAGGTCCTCATGGCGTCTCCCCACTTGTGCTTCTCTCCTCACTGTCCCTTCTAGTTCCTCACGACTCAGACTTACAGTACGTGTCTCTGCCTCTTTGTTCTCCTCATGCTGCTCTCCTGCTATTACATATCTTCCTCTCTCTATTGCTCTAGGCCGTCCTCATGCATGTCTCCACCTGTTCTCCCTCCTCACTGTCCTCTTCGTTTTCCTACCTGAGCTCAGACTGTACCTGTACCTGTGTCTCGGCCTCCTTTGTTCTCTCCATGCTCTCTCTGCTACTACGCACTTCCTCTCTCTATATGCTCTAGTCAGGAGCCGTCCTCATGTGCGTCTCCCACTGTGTCTCTCCTCTCTACACGTCTACTTTATTCCTCAATGCCATCTCAACTGTACCCATGTACCTGTGGTCGTCTCCTCCTTGTTCGCTCTCCATGCTGCGCCTCTCATATACCAGCTCCTCTCTCTCTCGTATGCTCTAGGCCGTCCTCCATGGCGATCCACCACTGGTGTCTCCTCCTCCTCACTGTCTCTACATTCCTCACACAGCTATGACATGTAACTGTACCTGTGTCTCATGCCCTCCTTTTTGTCTCTCCTATGCTGCTCTCCTGCATATACACAGCTTCTCCTCTAACTATATGCTTCAGTCGTCCTCATGGCGCCTTCCACTGATTTCTCGCTCCTCACTGTCCATTCTAGTTTCCGTCACAGCTCAGACATTAAAATGTTACCTGTTGTCGCTTCTGCCTGCCTGTTGTGTCTCTCTCTCATGCTGCTCTCTGTCAGATACTCAGCTTCCTCTCTCATTACTCTAAGGCCATCCTCATGGCGCGTCTCCACCCCTGTGGTCTCGCTCCCATTCTCGCCTTCTATTCCTCACATGCTCAGATCATGTACATGTACCTGTTCTCTGCCTCCTTTGTTCGCTCCATGCTGCTCTCCTGCATATACCATACGTTCCTCTCTCTATATGCTCTACGGCTGTCCCTCATGGCGTCTCCCCCACTGGTGTCTCCCTCCCTCACTGTCCCCATTCTATTCCTACACAGCTCTCAGCATGTACGTAACCTGTGTCTCTGCTTCCTTTGTTCTCTCATCTTCTGCTCTCCGATATACACATCTCCCTCTCTCTATATGCTCTAGGCCAGTCCTCATGGCCGTCTCCCACTTGTTGTCTTCTCTCCTCACTCTGTCCCATTCTATTCCTTCACAAGCTCAGACATGTACATGTACCTGTGTCTCTGACCTGCCATCCTTTGTTCTCTCCATGTCTTGCCCTGCATCATCACACAGCTTCCTCTCCTCTCTCTATGCTCTAGGAGCCGTCCTCATGGCTTCTCCCATGTGTCCTCTCCCTCACTGTTCCATCTAATCCCACACTCAGACATAGTACCTGTACCTGTGTCGCTTGCCTCCTTTGTTCTCTCGCATAGCTGCTTCTCTGCATATACCAGAGCTTTCTCTCTCCTCGTCTCTTGCTCTATGACCTCCTCATGCGTCTCCCACTGTGTGCTCTTTCCTCACTGTCCCATTCTTATTCCCGTCAGCACTCAGACGTGTACATGTACCGTGTCTCTGCTCCTTTTTGTCTCTCCATGCTGCGCGCTGCATATTCGACAGCTCCCTCTCTCAATATGCTCTAGGCCTGTCCTGCATTGCACTCCCAACTGTGTCTCCCTCCTCACTGTCCCTTCTATTCCTCACGCTCAACTTTCATGTACCTTGTCTCTTCTCATCCTCCTTTGTTCTCTCCATGCTGCTCCTGCACATATACCAGCTCCTTCCTCCTCCTACTCCGAGCTTAGGGAGCCGTCCTCATGGCTGTCTCCACTGTGTTCTCTCCTTCCCTGTCCCTTCTATTCTCCTCAACACTCAGACATGTACTATGTACCTGTGGTCCTCATCGGCTGGCACTTTTGTTCCCCTGCCTGGCTGGCTCTCGCATATACCACAGCTTCCTCTCTCCTATATTTCTATGCCGTCCTCATGGCGTCTCCCACTATGTCTCCTCTCCATCACTGTCCATTCTGTTTTCCTCACAGCTCAGACTTTAAATGTACCTGTGTCTCCTGCTCCTCCTTTGTTCTCTCCATGCTGCTCTCTGCTGCATATACCAGCTTCCTCTCTCATATAGCTCTAGGTCCAGTCCTCTGCGTCTCCCTCCTGTGTCTCTCTCCTACTGTCCATACTATTCCTCACAAGCTCAGACATGTACATTACTGGTGTCTCTGCCTCCTTTGTTCCCTCCATGCTGCTCTCTGCATATAACAAGGCTTCCTCCCTCTATATGCTCTAGCCGTCCTCATGCGCGTCTCCCACTGTTGTCTCCTCCTCAACTGTCCAGTCTATTCCTCAGAGCTCAGACATGTACATGTACCTGTCTCTCTTCCTTGTGTCTCTTCAATGCTGCTTCTCTGTCATATACACAGCCCTCTCCTCTCTATATGCTCTGCTGGCCGTCCTCATGGCGTCTCCCACTGTGTCTTCTCTCCTCAGCTGCCATTCTATTCCTCACAGCTCAGACATGTACATGTACCTGTGTCTCTGCCTCCTTTGTTCTCTCCAGGCTGCTCTCTGCACATACACAACTTCCTCTCCCTCACTGCTCTAGCCGGTCCTCGATGGTCGTCTCCATGTGTCTCCCCCTCCTCCTGTCCTATACTATTCCTCAACGCTCAGACATGTACAATGTACCTGTGTCTCATCCCTCCTTTGTTCTCTCTCACTAGCTGCTCTCTGCATATACACGCTTCCTCTCCCTCACTGTCTAGGCTAGGGCCGTCCTCATGGCGTCTCCCACTGTGTCTCTCTCTTCTCACTGTCCATTCTATTCCTCACATGCTCAGACATGTCCTGTACCTGTGTCCTGCCTCCTTTTTCTCTCCCATCTGCTCTCGATATACACAGCTTCTCTCTCTATTGCTCTATGGCCGTCCTCATGGCATCTCGCCCTGTGTCTCCCTCCTCACTGTCCCTTCTATTTCCTCAACGCTCAGACATGTACATGTACCTGTGTCTCATCTCTCCTTTGTTCTCTCCATGCTGCTCTCGGCTATATACGCAGTCTCCTCTCTCTATATTGCTCTAGGCCGTCCTCATGGCGTCTCCCACTGTGTCTCTCTCCTCACTGTCCCTTCTATTCTCACAGCTCAGACATGTAATGTACTCTGGTCTCACCTTCCTTTGTTCTCTCCATGCTGCTCTCCTCTGCATATACACAGCTTCCTCTCTCTATTTTTCTATGGCCGTCCTCATGCGTCTCTCCACTATGTCTCTCTCCTCACTGTCCATCTGTTCTCTCATAGCTCAAACATGTACATGTACCTGTGTCTCGGTCGCTCCTTTGTTCTCTCCATGCTGCTCTCTGCATATAACACAGCTTCCTCTCTCTATATGCTCTATGCCGTCCTCAGGGGGTCTCTCCCACTGTGTCTCTCCTCCTCGTCACTGTCCATCTATTCCTCAGAGCTCAGACATGTACATGTACTCGTGTCTCTGGCCTCCTGTTGCTTCTCTCCGCTGCTGCTCTCTGCATATACACACGGCTTCCTCTCTCTATATGCTCCAGGCCGTCCTCATGGCGTCTTCCCACTGTATCTCTCTCCTCAGCAGTGTCCTTCTATTCCTCAAGCTCAGACTGTACATGTACCTGTGTCTCTCTGCCTCCTTTGTTCTCTCCATGCTGCTCTCTGTATATACACACGTTCCTCTCTATTATCTCTAGGCCTCCTCATGGCGTCTCCCACTGTGTCTCTCTCCTCACTGTCCCTTCTATTCTCTCCACGCTCAGACATGTTAATGTACGTGTGTCTCATCCTCCTTTGTTCTCTCCATGCTGCTCTCCTTTGCAATATACACAGCTTCCCTCTCTCTATATTCCCAGGCCGTCCTCCTGGCATCTCCCTATGTCCTCTCCTCACTGTCCTTCTGTTCCTCCCAGCTCAGACATGTACATGTACCTGTGTCTCTGCCTCCTTTGTTCCTCCCTCCATCGCTGCTCTCTGCATATACACACGGCTTCTCTCTCTATATTAGCTCTAGAGCGCATTCCTCATGGCGTCTCCACTGGTGTCTCTCCTCCTCACCTGTCCTACTATCTCTCACAGCTCAGACATGTACATGTACTGGTGTCTCTGCGCTTCCTTTGTTCTCTCCATTCTGCTTCCTGCATATACACGGCTTCCCCTCCCTCTATATGCTCTAGGCCGTCCTCATGGCGTCTCCCACTGTGTCTCCATCCTCACTGTCCATATCTATTCCTCAGCAGCTCAGGACTGTACATGTACCTGTGTCTCATTTCCTTTGTTCTCTCCAGCTGCTCTCTGCATATACAACAGCCTTCCTCTCTCTATATGCTCTAGGGAGCCTCCTCATGGCGTCTCCCACTGTGTCTCCCTCCTCACTGTCCGTTCTATTCCTCACAGCCAGACTTACATGGTACCTGTGTCTCATTCTCCTTTGTTCTCTCTCGCATGCTCTCTCTGCATTATACACAGCTTCCTCTCTTATTCTCTAGACTTCTTGTCTCCTAGTGCGTCCTCTGCATCATCCACTGTGCCCCCCTTCTACTAGTCCTTCATCAGGAGCTTCAGCAATTACATGTATCCTTGTGTCTCTGCTCTTCTTGTTCCTCATGATGATCTTGCAATAGCACAAGCTTCCCTCTCTCTATATGCATGCTAGTTCCGTCCCATGGCGTCTCCCACTGTGTCTCCTCTCTATGTCCACTGTCCATTCTTATTCCTCCCAGAAGCTTCAGACTGGTACATGTACCTGGTGTCCTGCTCCCATTTGTTCTCATCACATGCTGCTCTTGCATAACAACACGTCTTCCTCCTACTTTATATGCATCGCAGGCCGTCCTCAATGGCGATCTCCCAACTGTAATCTCTCCTCATGTCACATCTCATGCTCAGAGCTCAACATGTACATGTACTTGTGCCTCTGCCTCCTTTGTTCTCTCCCTGCTGCCTCTGCTCATATACCGGCTTCCATCTCATTTATATGCTCTAGGCCTCCTCATTGGCGTACTGCCACGGTGTATACTCTCCTCACTGTCCGTTAGTTATTCCTCACACGCTCAGACATGTACATGTTACTTTGCTTGCAGTCTTTGCTTCTCTTCTCTCCTCTGCATTATATCAAACAGCTATCCTCGCTCGTATATGCTTGCTAGGCCCGTCCGTGTCATGGCGTCTCCCACTGTGTCTCTCTGCTCTCTGTCGCATTCGTTTCATGTCCTAACAGATCAGACCTATGTACATGTAGCGTGTCTCATTTCTCCTTTGGCTCCTCTCATGCTTGCTCTCTGCATATACCACGGCTTCCTTCCTCTCTCTATATGGCTTCTAGGCCGTTCCTCATTGGTCTCACACTGTGTCTTCTCTCCTCACTGTCCCTTCTTTCACTCACAGGCTCAGACATGTACATTTACTGTGTCTTCTGCCTCCTCTATTCTCTCCGACTGGCTGCTCTCTGTATATACACAGTTCCGCATCTCTATTATGCTCTAGCTCGTCTCATGCGCGTTCCCATCTGGTCTCTCTCCTCCTCAATTGCTGTCCATTCTATTCCTCAGCCTCAGGACATGTCATGTACCTGGTGGTCACTCTGTCCTCCTTGTTCTCATCCATGTCCTGCTTCTGCATATACACATCTTCGCTCTATTATACGCTCTAGGCATATCATCATGGCGTCTTCCTCTTCCTGTGTCTCCCTCCTCACTGTCCATTCTATTCCTCAGCACTCAAGGACATGTACATGTAGCCTTGTCTCTCCTCCTTTGTTCCCTCCACTGCTGCTCTATCGCATCAGCAACAGCTTCGCTCTCCTCACTGATGAAGGCTGTCTCAATGCTGTACATATGGACAAACAAGTACTAACTACTCCTTCTCTGCATAAATTGGGGCATCGCACCAGTATACTAACTCCTAATCTATGATTATAGGACACAGCACAGTACTATCTTTCTCCTACAAGTATATTTGAACACAGAACAGTACTACTAAGCTTCATTCCTGTATAGATGGGACAGCACTAGTACTACTATCTCTTTCCTGTATATAGGGCACAGCACAGTACTACTTTACTCCAATCCTGTTATAGGGACCAACCACACTAGCTACCCGTATCATGTATAATATGGGTACAGCAAACACTACTATACCCTGTATCCTGTAGTTCATATGGTACAGACAGTACTACTACTCCTATCCTGTATATATACAGGATAGGAGTAGTAGTACTGTGCCCATATATATACAGGATAGGAGTAGTAGTACTGTGCTGTGCCCATATATACAGGATAGGAGTAGTAGTACTGTGCTGTGCCCATATCTACAGCACAGGAGTAGTACTACTGTGCTGTGCTCATGTATATACAGGATAGGAGTAGTAGTACTGTGCTGTGTCCATATATACAGGATATGAGTAGTAGTACTGCGCTGTGCTCATATATACAGGATAGGAGTAGTTGTACTGTTCTGTGCTCATATATACAGATAGGAGTAGTAGTACTGTGCTGTTCCCATATATACAGGATAGGAGTAGTAGTACTGTGCTGTGCCCATATATACAGGATAGGAGTAGTAGTACTGTGCTGTACCCATATATACAGGATAGGAGTAGTAGTACTGGGCTGTGCCCATATATACAGGATAGGAGTAGTAGTAGTACTGTGCTGTACATATATCACAGTTCATGCTGCTACTAATACATACACAAGTAACAAGTCTGTCAACCTTCTTCCAGGGGCAATTTAAACTCTGTTTTCAGTTCATGTCACATAGAGATAAGAGCACACAGCACGTGTAGGACAACCCTTGATATCTCTGGAGAAGCACAATCCTGGATATAAAATCCATATTCACAGCGTCCTGACTGTAACTAATAACATACAAAAGTACACAAAGGTCTATTACCATTCTCCAGGGGCAATTTATAACTTGTTTAGTTCAGTAAATAGAGCTAAGAGCACAGCAGTGTTAGTGCAACTCTTCAGACTTGCGAGAAGACCAACATATCTTGAATATAAATCCTTATCACAGTCCTGCAGCTACTAATAACTTACACAAAGATCCTGATCACACTTCCTCCCAGGGACAATACCTATGCTATGCCTTGCAGTCTTTAGGGCCCCCCTTAAAGGGGCAGCGGACTACATATAACATAGACTATCATCACAAGCGCTCGGTCTTCGGCTCCTCTCCTGTATAGAGGGCCGGGTTGGTCCTGGTTTACGCTTTTCTGATACTGTGAAATGAGAGCCATATGCCGTGGCAGGCCTCTGTGGTTTCAGTGCGACCACAAACACCCCTGCGAGTGTCAGTCCCTACACACCTGGTCCACGTGCCTGGGGGCGGGGGGGGGGGCGGCGCTCGCGCTGTGGGGTGATTAATACAGGGTGACCCTCCAATCGACACGCACAGATCTCTTCTATTGTTTTTAGATAGATAAAGGTTTCTCATACAGGCCGCGGGACCGAGCCCGAGATGATGATGACCGGTGACCCCAAATTATTAACTCCCCAGAAGTGAATGGCCGTCCGTATATTACAGCGCAACGCGGATCTCATCATCCCAGCCGAAAAAAAATCAAAACCCAAATCTCACCGGAATTCCCTCCATAAACTCAAATTCGTAGGACGCGGATCATTTGTATGAGGATTTCGCAGTTAAAAACCCGATGTTTACCACTACATACAGATAGAATCACAGTAAGGACGCTTCTGAGGTGACGGCTTTCTGTAAATGAGGGATGTCATGAGACAGGTTATAACGGGGGCGTCCATGAGCTTGTTCCTAAGACTCCAGGCATCACTATATACAGGACGGCCCTACTTAAGACACTCGCCTTAGCAGACGGACCTCTCGGCATGTTGGTAATTTCCAATGTAACTTTAGCCCTATGCTACAAGAATCATGCCTGATAACAGTTATCAAAAGATGCCCCGAGAAAATAAAGGGGGTGTCCACTTTCGCAAATATTATGATAGATGTATATAAGCGAAAAGTTATACTTTATATTACTTTCCGTATATGAATCCTCAGGGGTTACTAGATCTCTGACGTGCTGTTCTGCTATAAAGCTCCTGTTTTAATTTCCAACTGAATAGAAAAAGTTCTAAGCACTGGAAGCTAAACAAAGAGCTTCCTCACAGCAGGACAGCAAGCAGGATTTGAAAACCCTGAGATAAGTTATACAGAAAGTATATTGGAAAATTGCTATACTTTCCTCCTACACACATTGAGGGTAAAGATTGGTGGTATGTTAGTAGTAGCAGCTAGGACTGGTGTATATAGGTTTAAATTCGTAGAATTGCAGCTTCTAGTGGTCATGTCCTGAACCCTCTAACAATTAACATGGATACATGATCAAGGATTGTATCATTATCTCAAGAGCATGCACATGCTCCTCACACGTGCTGTGCTCTGAGCCCTCTGAAGCAAATAGTTGGGATTGTCACCTAGGAGGATGTGTAATCAGACTTTCTGTATAGTTGTTAGAGCTGCCGCAGGACTGTGAATAGGATTTATATTCCAATGTCTAAACTCACTCAAGTACATCTGAGTGGACATCCTCACAACTGCTCTGTACTTCCTGCAGCCCAGTGTTAGGTAGTCCTGGATAGGCTAGTGTCATCATACATTGTGCATGTTGTTAGTTGTGCATAAAATTTACTCCGAATTAGGCTTCTTCAAACACATGGAAAGTGTTGGACACTGCTGTGCTCTGTGCTCTCTCAATCAGTGTTAGTATTGTAACTGGAGAGACGTTTAATTGATACCAATAATTAGTGTAGTTGTAGTAGCAGCAGGATCAATGTGATAGAGGATTTATTCAGTGATATTATAGACTCCCCTCACAAGTGCAATGGGAACTTGTCCTCACACTGCTGCTGCTCTTATGCCTTGGCATTGTGATGCCTCCCTCTACTTTGTGTAAAAGATGCTTGTAAGAGGAATATGGTTAAAGAGTTTAGGTCCGGGTATTGGCTATGGGAACAGCTCTTATGTACAGATCTAAAGAGCGCAAAGAAGTGATAGATTCATTCCAAAAAGCACAATTCTGCGAATCTGAAGTTTATTTCACACGTTCCTGCTGCTACTAAACAACATACACTACCGCGTCTTATTACAATCCTCTCCAGGGACCTGTACTAACACTGAGGACATTACGCTTATTAAGTGTATCTAGCAGACCTTGAAGCAGGGGATTAATTCCCATTAATTGCCCCCGGCTTTTCCCAAGTGGAATTCACAACAAGAACATAAACAAATTCGAAATTGTATCTTTTACTGGAACCACCAGATGGACCCTATCCATATTCAGGAATGCAGTGTGTTTAGGGGCTCTGGGAGATCAGTGGACCCCGAGACCACCGGGAGCTTGTACTAGCCGACACCTTGGAGACAGAGCTCATAAGTGGCACACGATTTTCACCAGAGCGGCCACAAAGCGGATGGACTTGCCCTGCAGCAGGGAACGACCAAAGGTGCCAACTAACTCGACGGTGGCCAGCCAAGGTCGAGAGTACAGAATCAGGGAAAAAAGACTCAATGGTCAGAGCACAAGCTAGCCAGTCAGGGCAGGCGGGAGAGTGAGAGGTCAAGTCGGGGGGTACAGCAAAATAGGAGATCAAGAGAGCAGGAAGGTCACAGGAATAAGTAGCAGGGCAACAATGACAAGGAAAGCTTCACTATCATATTGAGCCCAAAGATCTGGTAGAGAGTGATGCGAGCGCCGCAGGTCTTAAGAAAACCGGATTGCCCAGGGACCAATCAGCGATCTCTAGAGCAGTCGCGCGCTTGTGCACCCTAGGGACGGGACTAGCTTGCCAGCCTAGTCGGTAAGGAGAGCGGGCGCGGAGAGGTGAGTGTGGGCCACGGGGCGGCAACGGCTCCATGGGAGAGGCGACGTGCTGTCCACGATCAGTGTCATGCGATCACAGGCGGCAACCTGACACAGTGGCACCAGCACATTTACTTATCCAGTCCTGTGCGGATCCGGCGGCGCGTTCTCCGGGGGACGAGGATTCGGGTCTTCCAGGCGATTCACTAAGGTCGTGCACCCGATGTCCACCAGTTGTGCCTGCTGCCGCCGAGACGATCCATCGGAGTTCACCATCTATCCCTGGTGCAGGTAAGTGGCTGTAAAGTGACCACTTTTTTTTTTTAATAGATTAGATTTTCCAAACCGTCGGGTTTTTTCTGACGCGCCACCGCCCCCCAACCTCCGGTTTTTCATCACATGCATAGCCGTCCGCGATTTTGCAACACAATCCAATTGCTGTGCGCCAAAACCACGGGGCACAATGATTCTGTGTGCGAAAATGGTAAAATCAGAAACCTGGCGGATAAAACGCGATCCGGACTCTTAGATAAAATGTGCCCAGTGTACTTATATTTGTGTCGAGTTGCCTTATGATCACAATGTATCGGGAGCCAGAAATTATGTGATTTTTTGTTAATAGAATTACCACTTGGGCCAGTAGGCAGGAATTAGCAGAATACACAGATACGATTGAGTGCGCGGCAAGGAGCACGCAATTACCCCCCGCCTCTGCCTCCGCTCCGGCTGTTTCAAGACATTGCACAGTGCGCAGCACAACAAGAAGGGTTTTAGACAAGGACGTGAGCTCCTCGCTGACTTACAAGTCTTACACATTTATGACTGGGAAAAGCCAAAGAATCTAAGAGGGATTAAATCATGGGAGTATCGGAGCATTGCCAAAAAATCGAGCGGGAGGCCGCGTCTAGAGCGAGAAACAATCGTAACTTTGAAAGGAAACATTAGGATAAATTTAAGTTTACTTTCCATGAGGGACTAGTCATGGCTCGAAATCTACAAAACCACAGGAGTATAGGGGATAGGAGAAGGAGACGCTAGTATAGAACATCAGTCATTTGGCATGATAAAGGACGGGGGGGGGCATTACGATGCCAGCGAGTCTGCGCTACCATTTTCACGCTTGTTTTCGCTCAGGTGCGAGCCTCGCGCATCGTTTATTTGTATGCTGATGCGGAGGGGAAATGAATGATGTGAAGGAACTTTAGGGGTCTCCAGCGAGTGCTTCAGTACACACACACACATAGGAGACACAATGCGGGCTCAGCGAGCGACCCCGGCCCTGGGCTGGGGGGAGGGGGGATTAAGGTCAGGCTTGAGCGTTCTCTGGCACGGTGAGGAGGAGGGGGAGATTTTATTGGCTACTTTCGAGCCTACTTGATATTAGTTTCCATATGTGAGGCGTTGCTTACTCCATGTTACCACCGAGCCGTCCATGTCATCTACACTAGACGCATATTTTATGATGAAGTGACGCGAGGTAGAGCCCCCCCGAATCTTACACCGAAACGCAACACTGGAGGGATTAGGGTGGACGAGGACCACGGATCACAACCACGGGGGGTTAGCTTTCAGCTTCTGATAGAGAAAAAAGCCCAAACCTCAATACATGACAGGAAGACCAGCGGTCATCCAGTATTCAGGGATGTTAGGGGGTTTGTATAGTCCTCTCCGTTTAGAGTGTAACAGACTTATTAAGGGTCATCGTGCAATGGCCACATGGTTGTTGGGGTGTAGTGCTCTCTGTGTAGGGTATAATAGATGTCTCTGGTCCATGTCCAAGTGGTCGGGTCATGTTGGCGGGTTGTAGTGACCATGTATAGAGTGTAATAGTGTATTATGGTCAATGTCCGCAGTATTGGGTCAATTGTTGAGGGGTTTGTAGTGCTTCTATGTATAGTATAGATAACTTAGTATTACAGTCCATGTACCAGTGTCTTGGTCATTCGGGGGTTGTAGTGCTCTATGTATAGAGTTATAATAGATTGCACCTATAACGTCATGTCACATTGGTCTCTGGTCATGTTGGGGTTGTAGTGCTCTAGCTTATAGAATATAATAGATGGTTATACAGGCGTCATGTCAGTGTCGGGTCATGTTGCAGGGGTTGTGGTGCTCTATGTATAGAGTATCATAGATTGTATAACAGTAATGTCCAGTTGTACTGGGTATGATGCGGGGTTGTGTGCTCTATGTATAGAGTATAAAGATGATACTGGTATGTCGTGTTTGGTCATGTTGGGGGTTGTCAGTGCTCTATGTATAGAGTATAATAAGATTTATAACGGTCATGTCCAGTGTCTTGGTCATGTTGGGGTTGTCGATGCTCTATGATAGAATTAACATAGATTGTATAACGCGTCATGTCCAGTGTCGGGTCATGTTCGGGGGTGTGGAGTGCTCTATGTATAGAGTATAATAGATTGTAATAACTAGTCATGTCAGTGATCTGGGTAATGATGGGGTTGTGTGTCTCATGGTATAGGGTATAATAGATTGTATTATGAGTCAGTGTCAGTTGTCTGGTCACTGTTGAGGGGTTGTAGTGCTCTATGTATAGAGTATAATAGATTGATTTAATAGGTCATGCCAGTGCTAGGGTATGAGGGGGTGTAATGCTCTATGTATAGGGTATAATAGATTGTATTATGGTCATGTTATCCATGTCCGGGTCATGTTCGGGGTTGTAAGTGCTTGTATATAGGCTATAATAGATTGTATAACGTCATGGTCCGTGTCTGGCGGTAAGTGATGGGGGGTTTGTAGTGCCCTAGTATAGAGTATAATAGATTGTATTAAAACGGATATGTCCAGTGTCTTAGTCTGTTGGGGGTTGTAATACTTCTGTGTAGAATATTATAAATGCTCCATTGTTTTATAGTAGATATTAGAAAACTTAAAAACACGGAACGATTGACCCCTGTCCACCAGCGCGCACCAATATCTCATGTAATGCTCTGGATACAAAGACGGGCTATACTGGATTTTTTCCCACACTGTCCAGACCTCAGAGTATTTAACTAGTTGGTCTTGGATAAGCCCTGGGGTGACGGGTAACAGAGCCGCCTCTGTATGTGACGTGGTGTTCCCTAAGTGGACAACATTTGGGGTGAGGCCCTTCCGGATTGGTTATGATGCGTGTTACAGGAACAGTTACCTGATACTCCCCCCAGCCATACTTTCCATAGGGTTTTCTCTCCTCTTCAGCGCTGAGCCCAACTAATTATGACACTGATTATGCTTCAAACTTTATCACTTTGTTTTTGTTTCTCTCATTTACATCATTCCAAGGCCGACGTCTCTATGATAGAAAACCCAAAGATTATTTTACGTTCACCTTAAAGCGTTTACTTTGTTCTATCCGAGCTTTATACAGAAAACACCAAGCTATTAGGAGGATTTCCATGGCCGACTTGAATGAATATGAATTGCATTGGCCAACCAGAAACAAATAACATTTCGTTCTGTAGCGGTAATATCCATATATCATATGGTAGGATGCAGAACACGCCGAGCCGATCAACATCAGACCTGAACCGAGAAATACAGAGAGTAGAAGAACATTATTTACCTTAATACCACTAGACCCATCCGTGGTCGATGGTGTCTGACTTTGGTGTGTTGGGTGATGCGTTGAAGCCCACTTAGTAAGGCTGATACATGTATATATTACAGTGTATATCGTTATACATTATATGTATTACAATTGTAACACCTATAAGGTGCCTAACATCACCCAAATGTCAAACACTCCTGTGGACTAGGTTCGGTAGAGTAACAGTCAAAGAATATAACCTGTGGTACTGCAGCAGTTGAAGTGGTACATAATATCCCTGGTGGTATGGATAAGTAGTTAAAGTGGTGCACTAATATCCTGTATATTAAATTAATATGTATTATTCTGCGTGCTGGGGTTTGGGGATGTCAAGTGAAATCATTAAACACTACTACTTAATATTAGAAATAAATGCAGGGAGCTTTAAACCCTTAGGACTACGCAGGTGACATGCATAAAGATTCTATGATTGTGCCGCTCATGCCAGCCAATCAAGACAACATAGTCAGGGGTCAGGCAGAGCTGGCGAAATGGGAGGGCAGGCTGGTACATGGGTAATGGAAAAGTATTCAGACCCCTTCAAATTTTTCATCCTTTATGCATTGCCAGCAATTGTTAAGATCAGTTAATGTTGCCCTACTGCCTCCATCTTGCAACCAAGAAAAAAATGAAAGTGATATTTTGGTGTAATTTATTACAAACACCCAAAACTAAAATAAGCATCATCGAACCCTTTGCCGTGAAATTCTATTTAACTACACACGCGGGTGTGAGTTCCTCTGATCCTACTTGAGATGGTTCTTCTCCTTCATTGGAGTACAGCTGTGTTAATTTAACGACTGATTAAGACTTGATTAGGAAGGCACAACTGTCTATTAAGACCTCATGCACATGTACATGATCAAACACCATGAGAATCGTAGAGAGTACCTAAGGAACTGCCCAAGGCAGTCAGCGACAGAATTGTTTGGACATGCACAGATCTAGCATATGTCATGAAAGATTTATTAGTGGTTCTTAAGGAGCACAGTAGCAGCCATAATCCTCATGGCAAAAGATTGAAGAAGTTGGGACAACCACACCTTTCTCAACCTGAGCAGCTTCAGCCAAACTGGAATCATGGAAAGGGGTTCTGAATAATTTCGTACCCACTATAAATTTTTTTTATGTTTTTGTTGAAAGGGAAACACCCCATTTGAAGACTAATCATATTACTTATAGGGTTGGTATCTAAAGCTGATTTTCCATATCCACATGTATTTAAATTTGGGTTGCCACTTACCCTACTAATGACCTGTAGTGTTAAGCACTTAATTAAAGCGGGTTAATGCTTTTTTACTACTGGTATAGTAATATAGTGGTCTGGGGTAGTAAACCTGGTACCACCTCCACTACTACTACTGATTAATAGTATATCCTTATGTGGTATTGGGTAGGTGTAAAGCTTGGCACCACTACTACTATTACTGATATTAATTAATAGTATTATCTCTAGTGGTTTAAGGGTATAAAGTAGTAAAATGAAATGATACAAAAAAAATAACATTCTGGTAGTCGAGCGAGAAGATGGAGCACAAGTGACTGGAATCACCAGAGAACGGCAATAAAGCAGAGTTTAGGAGCACTAGAAACAGAGCACTAGGCGAGGATC
The DNA here is from genome assembly GCA_019512145.1 of Engystomops pustulosus. Taxonomy (NCBI): domain Eukaryota; kingdom Metazoa; phylum Chordata; class Amphibia; order Anura; family Leptodactylidae; genus Engystomops; species Engystomops pustulosus. Next base: position 112,166 of record WNYA01000361.1, on the reverse strand, counting down.
ACACAGAGATGTGATAAGCCAGAGTTGGCAGCACTAGAGACAGAGCTACTAGTGGTGGATCACAGAGAGGATGAGCAGAGATTGAGCAACAGAGATGGATAAGCCAGAGATATATATTAAAGCAGAGAGGGAGAACATAGATCGGAACGCCCGAGATGGAGAGCAGAGATTGGCACCAGAAGATAGAAAAACCACGATGGAGCCACAGAGGAGGATGAGCCAGAGATGTATAAAGACAGAAGATGGATGAGCAGAGATGGAACACTACAAGATAGAGAACCAGTGATAGGAGCACCTGAGATGGCGATGAGCAGAGATGAGACCAGGGATGGATGCAGCAGAGTTGCGCACCAGAGATAGAAAACACTGATGGAGCACCAGATGGATAGCAGGCAGATAGAATTGGTGAGCAGAGATGGACACTAGAGAGACAGCACCGTGATAGAGCACCCAGGAGGCTGAGCAGAGATGAGCACCAGGGGATGATGAGCAGGAGTTGAGCACCAGAGATAGAACAAACACGTGATGAGAGCACAGATGATAGATGAGCAGAGAGGATGAAGCAGGAGATGGAACATAGAGATAGAGCACAGATGATCGAGAGCACCAGAGATCGATGAGCAGGAGATGGAACACTAGGGATAGAGCACCAGTGATAGAGCCCAGAGAGTGGCAGGTGCAGAGATGGAAATCAGAACGGATCAACAGAGAAGCCGAGCCACAAGGAGATAGAAGCCACCAGTGATGATGCGAGCACCAGAGATAACAGCTACCTAGAGATTGAGCACCCAGTCATGCGCATCAGGACTGCGCACCAGTGATGGAACAAGAGATGGTAACAGAGAGTACCAGAGATGTAAGCCCACAGGAATGAGAGACTCATCACAAGGGTAAGATATCTGTATTTATATTTGAAAATATCAGGTCCAGTCCAAATAGATACATTTGGGGCTCGTATCCAGTTCCTAAACACCCTGACAGAGTTTCCTCAAAGCTTTCTCTCACCTAGAGATGGAGGACAGATGATGAACTCATTCACTAAGGAATGTATAGCTATCTTATCCTGACAGAGCTCATATAGGAGTTTCCACAACGACACTAAACACACCATCATGAGGATTTGCTGGGAGTTTCAGTGCCCCAAAATCGCAGCCTGACAGAGAGATCATCAACAAAGATGAGGAGTCGGAGATGTTGGCTAGAGATAGGCACCAGGAGATGGAGCACAGAGACTCATCATAGTAAGTGTGCGTATTTTTTTTTGGAAACCGACCCCCAGACAGAGTGCGTACAGGGCTATTTCAAAGACACTAAACCACCCAGTGATAAAGGATGTGGGAGGTTCAGTGTCCAATCGCCATGACAGGTTTCTTTAAGCTTGTTGCACCTGAAGAAAGCAGAGGCTACAAAATATTTCTCTGAATAGCCAACATTTTTAATGGCCAAGTCTGTGCGGGTGTTAGATTTCGTTCTCTGCTGTTCATAAGAAGTTTGTTTCCTTTCTAAGAACGGTATAGGAAATGTTCTGTTCCCCAGCTATCACTTACCTAAATGCCAATCTCAACGGGAGGATTTGGGAATTAGGTTCCATTGGAAGCTACTGTTCGGGGTTTTTAGGCCAGGAAGACGCTGCCAGCGGTGTTATGCTGTACTGGAGTAATACTGCAATCACTGCCGAGATAAGCTAGCGACAGATTCTCAGCTGCATCTCACAGGAAAATACAGTGTGGTGAGCTAGCGTTACAAGGTCTTCGCTTCATCTGTCATGTGGATGATTTTGGATCCCCGCTAATGATAATTTCCCTCAACTGCGTTAATAACTTAATGCATAAATAGTATACAAGATGCGGGACTCACTAATAGAAATTTTTTTTTGAGCGAGATCATAAAAAAAGACATTGGGGCCCACATTTCCCAAGGTGATCCCGAAACGCCCGCACTTTGATCGGTTTCCCAAATATTTCACTTTTTGCCGGCCGAATCTGCCCGGATTTTTGGCGCACTGCGATTGGATGTGGGCATGGCTTGCATAGCACAGAAATGACGGGGGAGCCTTTGTGGCAGTCGGAACACTGACGAGGTCAGACAGAACCGCGGGAATTTAAAAAAGGGAATTGGTGTCGCAAGTATCCAAGCAACTTAAAGAGCACGGAAGCAAGGTTATTGTGAACTCACAGTGGCCTCGGTGCAGAAGCGAACGGGCAGGAAGTCGGGACACACGATCTTAGTGAATTGCGACAGACCCGAATCCTCATCGGACAACGCACCGCAGGAGAATTAAAACAGGAGGGGTAAGTAAATCTGCCCCCTGTGCCATCACAAAAGTGCACAAGGCATGAGATCTTCAGCAAGGCTCACTCTAAAAAGAATAGGTTCCCTGATAAACCTTCTAATCCTCCAAGCCAGACAGAGATATCTAGAGTTCAGAAACCAATGACCTCCCTTGCCAAGCTTGAGAGATCTAAAAATGCTCCAAATAGGCATCGGCAAGGAACCATCTCTGATGATCAGGTGAAGAACCTAATGACTGCAACCTTACCCCCAGACCTCTTAAATGTATCTACTCGAAGTGCCAACTGCAAACATTGTAGCAAATTGCTAAATGTGGAATCTGGGACCTGCCAATTATTCTCTTTTTCTTATAACCCAATTGAGGCTAGTACAGCGAACCGGGAGAAATGGGTATTCACCTGGAATCGGCATAATGGGGGTCATTTACTAAGGGCCCGATTCGCGTTTCCCGACGTGTACCGAATATTTCCGATTTGCGCCGATTGTACCTGAATTGACCAGGGATTGTGGCGCACGCACGAATCGGGGATTGTGGCGCATCGGCGCCGGCCATGCGCGCACGGAAATCGGTGGGCCGGCGAACGAAAACCCGACGTATTCGGAAAAACGCCACATTTAAAACCGAAAAAGTGTCGCTTGGGAAGCGCTACTTCACTTGGTCCGAGCTGGTGTATTCGCGTGCGTTCAGATGATTTTTCACGCAGCAGCGCCACCTGGTGGACGGCGGAGGAACTACACTCATAAATTCCGTCCGGGACCGAATCCAGCAGCGAGAACGCGGCGCTGGATCGCGAATGGGCGCGGGTAAGTAAATCTGCCCCAATATCTTCTTCAGGGGTGGATTAGATTGCCATGGGCCCCGGGCTGTATGATATTGTAGCAATACAGGTATGAAAATTGCTTCCACATATGGTACTAGAAAAAAGTTTCTTGGGAAATCGAGGAGGCGCCCCTGCAGCCGCCTTTCTATCTGCAGTTCAGACCTTTGGAGGACTTCAAAGCTCTTGTGTACTTGTGTGTTGAGAGCAGGAACAGTGTGTATGCGAGTTTTCCATGGGTTGAAGGTTCTTAGTATAAAATTTGGCTGTATGGCCCTGAAGGCTTTGGCCCTGGGCGACTGCCCAACTGCCAAGATTTATCCATCACTACTGCTCTTCTGTCCCGACCTTGGCCTATCTTTGACTATTCTAAGCGTGATGCGTTGCCCCATTCTGGCCCATCTGGGCCAGCCGTGAGGTGTCCATGGTCTTGCACCAAGTCCAGATCCTTTTATGATGATAGGGATGCTGGAATAATCCCTTTGATTAACCCTAATGAAGCCTGTCCTTGTGGCACCGTAATGACCTGAGAACATCTTCACTAACGTCTGGAATGATTGTCTATCTACTGTATTTTCTGTCATGGATGGTCAGAAGAGGACGTATAGACATTGGAGATGTCAGTAAGATAATTGCTCTAGTGAATTTGTACCTATATCACTAATTTATGACTATAATTAGAGTGACACAGGAATATCAACACATACACAAACTTACGTCTACTCCCCTTCAGTTCAAAACCGTCCTTCTCAGGATGAGCTTCAGTGGGTCTGTACATTATTTAAACTTGTCCATGTTTAGACCCTGGGTCATGCTCTCTCCCTAAAATTACTAATTATATATATGTGTACCCTCCCACTTTGTTCTATTTGCCTTAGGACGGCCATTTCCTAATTCATTTTGGCCATGCTCTCACTACTACGTCAAGGTTGTGATTAGCTGCACGGAGGACTTGATGTACCGAGAATGAGTCTTGTCTAAGTGAGTGAGCCAACTAATCACCAGACGTCGGATCGGGATTTCAGAATTTTTTATAGGAGAAACAAGTAAAGACCTTGCTCAGATACCAGGCAGCAAACTGCGAATGCAACCAGTCCAACTGGAATTATCCCCGCGTTGCTCCCTACGTCTATCCGAGCATTGACTTTTTGGTACAAACACCTTAGAGCTGTGTCCAAGCCAAGGGTACAGATCGCACTTTGCATTTCACAAAACTTTTATTTCTACTCAAAGTCTAATTTTTGTCTCGATTTAGAGTCTGTCTGTAGAGAAAGAAACTTCCACCAGTGACCTAAAAGGTTTTTAAAATATTACAAAAAACACAAGACCTAGAGTTCCCTTACACCCTGACTAGATTGGAGTCAATAAACCATTTAATTTTCATGAGGGTTTTCTTGGCCAACAATTGGATCACTCATCCTAGAGAGAGGAATATTATATTGGTAGGAGTCCAGGAATTTAGCCTCCTCCCCAAGAATCAGTAGCGCTGATACATAGACAATGGGATAGGAAGCAGATTTGGTTCTTTTTATTTTTAGTGCTGCAACGAAGTAATTCAGCATAATTTCCTTCAAATAATCGAACCTGATCTGCATAACCACGTCTGACCACTACACAGAGATGGTGCTTGTCGCCTTCCTGATTTCTCTGTGATCAGCTACGATCTGTGGGGGTGTGTTGGGTTTTACCCCCCACCATCAAGGGCTGTCCAATGACACATAGGAAATACGTTTTTAGCTGAAAAAACTTTCAGCTAAAAATTTGAGTACCCGAACCGGAGGGAGCTTTAAAGTGTCAGCTTATCCTTACTGTTTCAGAGGATCATCACTTTCTGACCACTTTAATAAGGGTAACACTCACCATTGGGGGTGGAATTTGAGTTCAGTACCCGAAGAACCTGAACCTTATCGCGTCACACTCAGCTCTACCTTTTCCTGAGGATCATCGCTCACCGAGCTTTACTAATGGCAAACAAACATGAACGGTTCCAGTAACAAATACTGGAGCTGCCAGTGGGGGGGTGGGTACCCAAACTGAACACAAACCTTAACGGGTCTGCCTCATCCCTACCATTCCAGAGGATGATCATCCTGATGGCAATTTAAAGGGTAAGAATTGGATTGGTACAGCACCGGAATGGCTGGAGTTAAGAACCCGAACAAACCAAATGGGTCATCCAATCATTTTCTGAGGAGTATTGCTGACTGAGCTTGCCAATGGCATTTAAAGGGAAACTCTCAAGTTTGGTGCACACACCGAATGCTCGTGTTACCAGTCTTTCCCAAGGATCCTCCTTCACTGACCATATTTAAAGGGGAACACTCAAAATCGGTACCAGCAATGACCAATGTTGTGTACTAGTGAGGGGTGAGAGTTCAAGTCAGTAACTGAAACGACCACAACCTTAATGAGCCCACTCATCCCACCTTAGAAAAAACCCTTCTTAAAAAAAAAAAACTTGCATTTAAGTTGATTTCTTACATCGAAGTCACAATGATAACTTTTTGACTATACCGGCGGTCCCCTAACTAAGAACAACCGAGACAGGCGACCCCCTAGATTACAATGGACCTTTGTTTTGGTAATTTACTGTTCTTATCCTTAGGCTACAATAATCAGCTATAAAAAGTTATTCACAGGGTCTGTTAATTATCCTTTATTGTCAATCCTGGTTCTTATAACAACCCAACATTTTTAAAATCCAATTGTCACCCAAAAAATTGTCTGGAGTTCAATTATAAAGTATACAGTTCCGACTTACTTACAAATTCAACTTGAGAACAAACTTACAGAACCTATCTTGCACCGTAACCCGGGGATGGAAACAACTGTACAAAGAAATGCAAAAAAAAAAATGATCCAAAAATATAAAAAAAAACCTCTCCCCCAACTTGTGCCTCTTCTAAAACTGGGCACAGCCACGTGGTTTGCACCTTTCGATGCCCACCAGTAGCTCCATCGTAGAGAACACATGGAAGATATCTGTTAGACTCGAGGATATTGCCTCAGTCTTTAAGGAAGGAAAGAAACACAGACTGGAAATGTGCCAGGGCACTGCAAGTTTTTTTCTGTGGTTTCCTCCTAAAGTCATATCAAAACCATTATCTCTGCCAATTCCGAGCACTGCAAAGTCCTGTGTCTGGAGAAGGTTCAGCTTAAATTTGGGGGAATGAAGCCGGAAGTCATATCCTTCTAGCTATTTAGGTAATATTCTGTAAATCATCGGCAACGAGAGTGGAAGGGAACATTAGTCCTACCAACAGTGCAACAAGAAGGGTCTGGAATACATTAGAATCCTATTACAAGAGAGCTCTCTTCCCGAAAATTAAATAATGACTAAGCCATTTATCAGCTCTTGAGCATAAAAAAAAAGTTCTATTATATCGTAGACCCCGGAGTCCGGGCTCCGCCCAGTCTGGAAGGGTTGTCAGCTCTGTTTGCGTGGATGATGCCATTATTGTTGAGTTGGAGTTGGAATGGAGCCTAATGGATGAACCACCTCCAAACACACTATAGAAGAGCCTCTGTGTCTCCGAGCCAATAAATACAATACGTACTGTGTCTACAGGAGCAGGAGAAGTCGCCTCTTGATGCACACTGCCGGTTTGTTCTGAAGGCACTTGTAGAGTCAAGCAATTAGGAAGAGATTTATAATGCTACATCGGGGACGAGCAACGGGAACATTCAGGGGCCATCAAAGTGGACATTGGTTCCAGGATGGGACCACACAAACCTGAAGCGTGGACGAGTAGTATCATCGAAAATGTTTACCGAGACACAAAATAAGCCAAGGCTGCGGTCAGGTAATGGACACCAACGCTACCAACAGAGCCCATGGATATTTATAAGAGTTTGTTGGTTTCCGTCGTGATGTCCATCTTTCTACTTAAGTTTTTGATTTTGCATGAAAATGAAAGTCGGTGGGCCTGCTCTGCCATCTCCATGTCATCCGATAGATGGAAAAACCATACATACGAACAGTGTAGTAGTCCTGTGCTGTGTCCATATATATGTACATATATATGTGTCTCTATATACAGGATAGGAGTAGTAGTACTGTGCTGTGCCCAATATACAGGATAGGAGTAGTAGTACCGTGCTGTAACCATATATACAGGATAGGGATAGTAGTGTGCGTACCCATATTATCAGTGATACGGGTAGTAGTGTGCTGTGTCCCTATATACAGGATAGGAGTAGTAGTACTGTGCTGTGCCCATATATACAGGATAGGAGTAGTAGTACTGTGCTGTACCCATATATACAGGATAGGAGTAGTAGTACTGTGCTGTGTTCAAATATACTTGATAGGAGAAGTAGTACTGTGCTGTGTCCCTATATACAGGATAGGAGTAGTAGTACTGTGCTGTGCCCATTTATGCAGAATAGGAGTAGTAGTACTGTGCTTTGTCCATATGTACAGATTGAGGACAGCCTAGAGCAGTGAGGGAGAGGAAGCTGTGTATATGCAGAGAGCAGCATGGAGAGAACAAAGGAGGCAGAGACACAGGTACATGTACATGTCTGAGCTGTGAGGAATAGAATGGACAGTGAGGAGGGAGACACAGTGGGAGACGCCATGAGGACATATATCACAGTTCATGCTGCTACTAATAACATACACAAGTACACAAGGTCTGTTCACCCTTCTTCAGGGGCAATTTAAAACTCTGTTTTCAGTTCAGTCATAGAGACTAAGGCAGAACAGCACGTGTGAGGACAACCCTGATATCTCTGGAGATAGCACAATCGCTGGATATAAATCCATACTTCACCGTCCTGCTAGCTAATAATAACATTACAAAAGTACACAAAGGTCTGATTACCTTCTCTCAAGGGCAATTTTATAACTTGTTTAGTTCAGTAAATAGAGTAGAGCACAGCAGTGTTAGTGACAACTCTTCAGACTTCGAGAAGCCACATATCTTGAATATAAATCCACTCTTCACAGTCCTGCGCTACTAATAACATACACAAATGATCTGATCACACTTCCTCCAGGGACAATACCATGCTATGCCTGCAGTCGATTTAGCGCCCCCCCTTAAGGGCAGCGGTACTACATATAACATACTGACTATCATACAATGCGCTCGGTTCTCGGCTCCTCTCTGTATAGAGGGACCGGGCTTGCCTGGTTCCTGTTTCTGATACTGTGAATGAGAGCCATATGCCTGGCGGCTCTGTGGTTTCAGTGCAGACCACAAACACCCCTGCGAGCTGTCAGTCCCTACACACCCTGGTCCGTGCCTGGGGGGGGGGGGGGGGGGCGCTCGCGTGTGGGTGATTAATCAGGTGACCCTCCAATCCGCCCGCACAGATCTCTATCTATTGTTTTAGATAGATAAAGCGTTTCTCATACATGCCAGCGGGCCGAGCCCGAGATGGATGATGACCGGCTGACCCCGAAATTATTAACTCCCCCAGAAGTGAATGGCCGTCCGTATATTACAGCGCCCGCGGATCCATCAGTCCCAGCCGAAAAATAAACAAAACCCAAAATCTCACCCGGCATATTCCCTCATAAATCTCAAATTTGTAGGACGCGGCATCATTTGTATTGAGGATTTCGGCAGTAAAACCCGATGTTTACCACTACATACACGTAGGAATCACAGTAAGGACAGATTCTGAGGTGACGGCTTTTACTTTAAAGGGGATGTCTGGACAGGTTATAACTGGGGCCGTCCTATGAGCTTGTATCCTAAATCTCCAGGCATCCTATGATACAGAGCGCGTTCCCCTACTTAGAACACTCGCCTTAGCAGACGGACCTCTGGATGTTGGTAATTTCAATGTAACTTTAGCCCTAGCTACAATAATCAGCTAGATAACAGTTATCAAAGATGCCCGCAGAAATAAAAGGGGTGTCCACTTTCAGACAAATATTTGATTAGATGTAGTATAAGCGAAAAGTTATACTTTATATTACTTCCGTATATGATCCTCAGGGGTTACTAGATCTCGTGCGTGCTGTTCCTGCTATAAAGCTCCTGTTTTAACTTCCATGAATAGAAAGTCTAAGCACGTGGAAGCTAAACAAAGAGCTCCTCACAGCAGGACGCAAGCAGAGACTTAGAAAACCCTGAGATAGTTAACAGAAAGTATATTGGAAAATTGTATACCTTTCCTCTACACACATTGAGGGTAAAGGATGAGAGTGTATGTAGTAGTAGCAGCTAGGGACTGGTGTATATAGGTTTAATTCGTAGAATTGCAGCCTTCTAGTGGTTCCATGTCCTGAACCCTCTAACAATTAAACATGGATACATGATCAAGGGATGTATATTTCTCAAGGCATGCACATGTCTCCTCACACGTGCTGGTGCTCTAGAGCCCTACTGAGCAAATGTTGGGATTGTCACCTGGAGGATGTGTAATCAGACTTTCTGTATATTTGTTAGAGCGCCAGACTGTGATATAGGATTTATATTCCAATGTCTAAACTCATACAAGTTACATCTGGAGTGACATCCTCACACTGCTCTGTACTTCCTGCAGCCAGTGTTAGGTAGTCACTGGATAGGCTAGGTCATCTACATTGGCAGTTGTTAGTTGTGCTATAAAATATTTACTCAGAATTGAGCTTCTTCAAACACACTGGAAAAGTGTGGACACTGCTGTGCTCTGCTGCTCTCTACAATCAGTGTTAGGTATTGTAACTGGAGAGACGTTTAATATACAATAATTATGTATGTTGTAGTAGCAGCAGGACTCAAATGTGATAATGGATTTATTCAGTGATATTATAGCTCCCTCACAGTGCCAATGGAACTTGTCCTCACACTGCTGTTTGCTCTTAGCCTTGGCATTGTGATGCCTCCCTCTACTTTGGTAAAATAGGCTGTAAGATGGAATATGGTTAAAGAGTTTAGGCGGGTATTGGCTATGGGAACAGCTCTATGTACAGATCTAAGAGCGCGAGAAGTGATAGATTCATTCCAAAAAGACAATTCTGCGAATCTGGAAGTTTCATTTCACACGTCCTGCTGCTACTAAACAAAATACACTAGCGCGTCTTATTACAATCCTCTCAGGGACCGTACTAACACTGAGGACATTACCTTATTAAGTGTATCTGCAGACCAATTCGAAGAGGGATTAATTCCCATTAATATGCCCCGGCTTTTCCCAAGTGGAATTCACAACAAGAAATAAACAAATTCGGAAATTGTATCTTTTACTGCGAACACCAGATGGACCCTCTCATATTAGGAAGCAGTGTGTTTGGGCCTCTGGGGAGTCAGTGGCACCCCTGAGACCACCAGGGAGCTTGTACTAGCCGACACCTGGAGACAGAGCCTACATAAGTGGCACACGAATTTTCACAGAGCGGCCACACAAAGCGGGATGCGACTTGCCTGCAGCAGGGAACGACCACAGTGCCAAACTACTCCGCGGTGGCAGCCAAGGTCGAGAGCTACAGAGATAGGAAACAGAGCTCATGGTCAGAGCAAAGTAGCAGTCAGGGCAGGCGGGAGAGATGCAGAGGTCAAGTCCGGGGGTCAGCAATAGTGAGGATCAGAAAGAGCAGGAAGGGTCACAGGAATAAGTAGCAGGGAACAATGACAAGGAGCTTACTATCTATGAGCCAAAGATCTGGCTAGAGAGTGATGGAGCGCCGCCAGGTCTTAAGAACAACCGGATTGCACACGGCCAACAGCGATCTCTGGAGCGTGCGGCGCTTGTGCACCCTAGGGAGCGGGGACTAGCTTGCAGCCTAGTACGGTAATGGAGAAGCGGGCGCGGAGAGGTGAGTGTGGGCCGGGGGGCATACGGCTCCTGGGAGAGGCGGAACGCTGTGTCACGATCAGATGTCATGCGTCACAGGCGGCAACCCTGACACAGTGGACGGCACATTTACTATCACAGGTCCTGTGCGATCCGGCGGCGCGTTCTCCGGGGGGACGAGGATTCGGGTCTTCGGCGATTCCACTCAGGTCGTGCACCCGATGTCCACCAGTTGTTGCTGCATCCGCCGAGAGTTACCACGGAGTTCACAATCTATCCCTGGTGCAGGTAAGTGTGCCTGTAAAGTGACCCACTTTTTTATTTCTGAATAGATTAGGATTTTCAAACCGTCGGGTTTTCTGACGCCCACGCCCCCCTACCTCCGGTTTTTCATCACATGCATAGCCGTCGCGATTTTGCAACACAATCATTGCTGTGCCGCCAAAAACCACGGGGCACGATATTTCGGTGCAAAATGGTAAAATCTAGAGAACCTGGCGGATAAAACGCGATCGGACTCTTAGTAAAGTGCCCAGTGTACTATATATTTGTGGTCGAGTTGCCTTATGATACAATGTATCGGGAGCAGAAATTATGATTTTTTTCTTGTTAAAATAGAATTACCACTTGGGCCAGTAGCAGGAATTAGGCAGAATACACAGATACGCATTGAGTGCGCGGCAGGAGCACGCAATTACCCCCGCCTCTGCCTCCGGCCAGCGTTTCAAGCCATTGACCGTGACGCAGCAACAAGAAGGGTTTTAGACAAGGAACGTGAGCTCCTCGCTTGATTGACAGCTACACATTTATGACTGGGAAAAGCCAAAGAAATTAAGGGGATTAAATCATGGGAGTTCGGAGATGCCAAAAAATCCGAGCGGGCCGGCCGCGTCCTAGAGCGAGAAAAATTCGTAACTATTGAAGGAAAACATAGGATAATAAGGTTTACTTTCCATGAGGGCGACTGCATGGCTCGAAATCTACAAAACCACAGGAGTATAGGGAGTATAGGGAGGAGAGACGCTAGTAATATGAACATCAGTCATTTTGCAGATAAAGGACGGGGGGGGCGCGATTACAGTGCCAGGAGTCTGCGCTACCATTTCACGCATTGTGTTTCGCTCAGACGTGCGAGCCTCGCGCATCGTTTTTATTGATATGCTATGCAGCGGGAAATGAATGATTGAAGGAACTTTAATGGGGTCTCCAGCGAGTGCTTCAGATACACACACACACATAGGAGACCAATGCGGGCATCAGCCGAGGACCCCGGCCCTGGGCAGGGGAGGGGGGATTAAGGTCAGGCTTGAGACGTTCTCTGCCACGTGGTGAGGAGGCGGGGATTTTATTTGGCTACTTTCGAGCCTACTTGCATATTAGTTTCCATATGGAGGACGTCTGCTTCTCCTGGTACCACCGAGCACGTCCATGTCACACACTAGGCATATTTTATATGAAGTGAGCGAGGTAGAGCCCCCCCGAATCTTACACCGAAACTGAACACTGGAGGATTAGTGGTGGACGAGGACACGGATCACAACCCACGGGGGGTTAGCTTCAGCTTCTGTAGAGAAAAAAAGCCACACAACCTCAATACATGACAGCGAGCCGCGGTCATCCAGTATTCAGGGATGTTAGGGGTTGTTAGTCCTCCGTTGTAGAGTGTAACACGACTTTATTAAGGGTCATGTGCAATGGCCAGTATGTTGTTGGGGTTGTAGTGACTCTCTGTAGTAGGGTATAATAGCATGTCTACTGGTCCATGTCCAGTGGTCGGCTGTCATGATTGGGGGGTTGTAGTGCCCATGTATTAGAGGTATAGTGTATTATGGTCGTATGTCCAGCAGTTTGGTAATGTGGAGGGGTTTTGTAGTGCTTCTATGTATAGTATAGATAACTAGTATTACAGTCCATGTACAGGTGTCTGGTCAGTGTGGGGGTTGTAGTGCTCTAGTATAGAGTTATAATAGATTGACCCTATAACGGTCATGTCGAGGTCTTGGTCATGTGGAGGCGGTTTTGTAGATGCTCTATGCATAGAATATAATAGATGGTATACAGGCGTCATGTCAGTGTCCGGGTCATGTTGCAGGAGGTTGTTGGTGCCTCTATGTATAGAGTATCATAGATTGTATAACAGTCATGTCCAGTGTCTGGGTACATGATGACGGCGGTGTGTAGTGCTCTATGTATAGAGTATAAAGATGTGATACATGGTCATGTCCGTGTTTGGTCATGTTGGGGGTTGTAGTGCTCTATGTATAGAGTATAATAGATGGTTATAACGGTCATGTCCAGTTGTCTGGTCATGTTGGGGTTGTCGTATGCTCTATGATAGAATTAAATAGATTGTAAACGGTCATGTCCAGTGTCCGGGTCATGTTCGGGGGTTGAGTGCTCTATGTATTAAGCAGTATAATAGATTGTATAACAGTCAGTCAGGATCTGGGTTAATGATGGGGTTTGTGAGTGTCCTATGGTATAGGGTATAATAGATTGTATTATGTATGTCCAGTTCAGTTAGTCTGTCATGTTGGGGGTTTAGTGCTCTATGTATAGGTAATAATAGATTGATTTCGAATAAAGGTCATGCTCAGTGTCTGGGTATGATGGGGAGTTGTAATGGCTCATGTATAGGTATAATAGATTGTATTATGTCTGTATCCATGATCCGCGGTCATGTTGGGGTTGTAGTGCTCTGTTGTATAGGTATAATAGATTTGTATAACAGTCATGTCCAGGTGTCTGGCGGTAAGTGATGGGGGGTTTGTAGTGCCCTGTATGTATAGAGTATAATAGATTGTATAAAACGGATCATGTCCAGTGGTCTTGGTCTGTTGGGCGGTTGTAATATATCTGGTAGAATATTATAAATGTCCATTAGTTTTTATAGTCAGATATTAGAAAACCTTAAAAACACGGAACGATTGCCCCTGTCCACCAGCGCGCACCATATATCTCATGTAAGCTCTAGGATACAAAGCGGCTATTCTGGATTTTTTTCCCCACTGTCAGACCTCAAGATTTAACTAGTTGGTCTCTGGTAAGCCCTTGGGTGCTGACGGGTAACAGAGCGCCTCTGTATGTGACGTGGTGATTCCCTAAGTGGCACATTTGGGTGGCCCTTCCGGAATTGGTTAGTGCGTGTTACAGGAACAGTTACCTGATACTCCCCCCAGCCATTACTTTCCATAGGTTTTCTCTCTACTTCAGGGTGAGCCAAACTAATATGACACATGTTTGCTTCAAACTTTATCACTTTTGTTTTTGTTTCTCTCTTTTACATCATTCCAAGAAGGCCGACGTCTCCTTGTATAGAAAACCACAAAGATTATTTTACCTCACCTTAAAGCGTTTCTTTGTTCTATCCGACTTTATACAAAAACACCAAGCATTAGGAGATTTTCCATGGACTTGAGAATATGAATTGATTGGCAACCAGAAACAAATAACATTTTCGTTCCTTGTAGCGGTAATATCCATATTATCATATTGGTAGGATTGCAGACACGCCGAGCGATCAACACAGACCTGAACCGGAATAACAGAGAGTAGAAGAACATTATTTACCTTTACTACCACTAAGACCAGATGCCGTGGTGCGTGGTGTGAGTCTTTTATGTTGTGGGTGATCGTTGAAGCACTTATAGCGCTGATTACATGTATATATTACAAGTGTATATGTATACATTATAGTATTACAATGTTGTAACACCTATAAGTGCCTAACCATCACCCCAAATGTCTACACTCCTGGGGACTAGGTATGTGAGTAACAGTCAAGAATATACCTGGTGGTCTGCAGCAGTGACGTGGTATAATATCCCGGTGGTATGGAGTGTAGTTAAAGTGGTGCCACTAATACTCTGTATATTAAATAATATGTAGTTATTCGCTGCATGGGTTTGGGGATGTCAAGTGAAATCATTAAACATACTACTAATATTAGAAATAAAGCAGGAGCTTAACCTAGGCACCTACGCAGGTAGACATGCATAAAGATTCTATGATTGTGCCGCTCTGCAGCCCAATCAAGCAACATGTCGGGGTCAGGCAGAGCTGGCGTAATGGAGGGCAGGCTGTACAATTGGGTATGGAAAGTATTCAGACCCCTTCAAATTTTTCATTCTTTATGCATTGCCAGCAATTGTTAGATACAGTTAATGTTGCCCTCTGCCTCCATCTTGACAACCAAAAAAAAAACTGAAATGTGATATTTTGGTGTAATTTATTACAAACACAAAAACTAAAATAAGCATTCCACGAACCCTTTGCGTGACATTCATATTTAAACTACACACGCTGGTGGTGGAGTTCCTCTGATCCTACTTGAGATGGTTTCTTCTCCTTCATGGAGTACAGCTGTGTTTAATTAAACACTGTTAAGACCTGTGATTAGGAAGGCACAAACTGTCTATTAAGACCTCATGCCACATGTACATGATCACAACACCATGAGAATCGTGAGAGTCTAAGGAACTGCCCAAGGAGCTCAGCAGACAGAATTGTTGGCAATGCACAGATCTAGCATATGGTCATGAAAGATTATTAGGGTTCTTAAGGCACAGTAGCACCATAATCCTCAGGAAGAATAGATTTGAAGAGTTGGGACAACCACATCATTTCCTTCAACTGGCGTCAGCCAAAACTAGGCAATCATGGAAAGCGGGTTCTTGAATAATTTCCGTACCCCACTGGTAATTTTGTTTATGTTTTTGTTGAAATGGGAAACACCCATTTAAGCACAAATCATTTACTTATTAGGGTGGCTAACTAAAGTGATTTTCCATTATCCACAGTATTTTAAATTTGGGTGCACTTACCCTACTAATGACTGTAGTTAAGGCATATTAAAGCGGAGGTTAATGCTTTTACTACTGGTATAGTAATATAGTGGTCTAGGGGTAGTAAACCGTGGACCACCTCCACTACTACTACTGATTAATGTATATCCTTAGTGGTGATTGGGTAGGTAAAGTTGGCACCACTACTACTATACTGATATTAATTAATAGTATTATTCTAGTGGTTTAAGGGTAACTTAAAGTAGTAAAAGTAAAGACCTAAAAAAAAATAACATTCTGGGTGTCGACAGAGATGGAAGCACAAGTGACTGGAACACCAGAGAAGGCATGAAGCAGAGTTAGGAGCACTAGAAACAGAGCACTAGGGTGGATCCCAGAGAATGTGATAAGCCAGAGTTGGCAGCACTAGAGACAGAAGCACATAGTGGTGGATCACCAGAGATGGATGAAGCAGAGATTGCAGCAACAGAGATGGATAAGCCAGAGATATATATTAAAGCAGAGAGGATGAACATAGATGGAACGCCAGAGATGGAGAGCAGAGATTGAGCACAGAAGATAGAAACCACGATGGAGCCCACCAGAGAGAGGGATGAGCAGAGATGTATAAAGACAGAGATGGATGAGCAGAGATGGAACACTAAAGATAGAGAACCAGTGATAGAGCACCTGAGAGGGAGAGCAGAGATGAGACCAGGGATGGATGCAGCAGAGTTTGCGCCCACCAGAGCATAGAAAACCACTGAGGAGCACCAAGATGGATAGCATGAGAAGTAGATGGTGAGCAGAGATTGGAACACTAGAGAGCGAGCACCAGTGATAGAGCACCCAGAGAGGCCATGAGCAGAGATTGAGCACCAGGGATGGATGCAGGCAGGAGTTGAGCACCAGAGATAGAAAACCACTGATGCGAGCACCAGATGATAGGATGAGCAGAGCAAGGATGAGCAGAGATGGAACATAGAGATAGAGCACCAGATGATAGAGACACCAGAGATGGATGAGCAGAGAGATGGAAACATAGGGATTAGAGCACCAGTGATAGAGCCCCAGAGAGGGGTGTTGCAGAGATGAGACATCCAGAAGGATCAACAGAGAAGCCGAGCCACAAGAGATGAAGCCCCAGTGATGATGGAGCACCAGAGATAAAGCACCTAGAGATTGAGCACCAGTCATCATCAGGACTGGCACCAGGATGGATAGACAAGATGGATCGATTGGAGTACCAGAGATGAGCCACATGAATGAGGACTCATCACAAGAGGTAAGATATCTGTATTATATTTGAAAATATCCAGGTCCAGTCCAAATAGCATCATTTGGGGCCCGTCCAGTTCCTAAACACCCTGACAGAGTTTCCTCAAAGACTTTCTTCCCTAGAGATGGAGGACAGAGAATGAACTCATTCACTATGGAATGTATAGCTATCTTATCCTCAACAGAGTCATATAGGAGTTTCCAACGACATAAGACAACCAATCATGAGGATTTGTGGGAGTTTCAGTGCCCCAAAATCGCAGCCTGACAGAAGATCATCAACAAGCAAGAGGAGTCGGAGTGTTGGTAGAGATAGCAGCACCAGAGATGGAGCACAGAGACTCATCATGTAAGTGTAGCGTATTTTTTTTGGAAACCGATACTCCCAGACGAGCTGCGTACAGGGGCTATTTCAAAGACACTAAACCACCCAGTCGCATAATAGGATTGTGGGAGGTTCAGTGTCCAATCGCCCATGACAGGTTTCTTAAGTTTTGCACCTGAGAAAGCAGAGGCTACAAAACTATTTCTCGAAATAGCCAACATTTTAATTGCGCCAAGTCTAGTGCGGGTGCTAGTTTCGTTCTCTGCTGTTCTAAGAAGTTGTTTCCTTTCTAAGAACGGATAGGAAATGTTCTGTTCCCAGCTATCACTTACCTAAATGCCAATCTCAGGGAGGATTGG
Source organism: Engystomops pustulosus (assembly GCA_019512145.1). Lineage (NCBI taxonomy): Eukaryota > Metazoa > Chordata > Amphibia > Anura > Leptodactylidae > Engystomops > Engystomops pustulosus. The sequence goes on along the minus strand of WNYA01000361.1, from coordinate 94,579 downwards.
GATGTTCCTAATTGAACGATACTGTTCGGGGTTTTAGGCCAGGAAGACGCTAGCCGGTGTTATGCTTGACTGGATAATACTGCAATCACTGCGGTAACGCAAGCCACAGATTTCAGCTGATCTCACAGGAAAATACAGTGTGGTGCAGCTAGCGTTACAAGTCTTACGGCTTCATCTGTCAGTGGGATGAATTTTGGATCCCCGTAATGCATAATTTCCCTTCAAACTGCGTTAATTAACTTACTGCATAATAGTTACAAGATGCGGGCTCCACTAATAGAAATTTTTTTTTGAGCCGAGATCATAAAAAAATACATTGGGGCCCACATTTCCCAAGGGCATCCCGAAACTGCCCGCACTTTTGTCGGTTTCCCAATATAATTTCCTTTTTAGCCGGACCGAATTGACCCGGATTTTTGGCGCACGCGATTGGAGTGTGGTGCATCGGCTTGCCATAGCAACCAGAAACGCGTGGGGGCTGTGGCGTCGGACAACTGACAGGTCAGACAGACGCGGGAATTAAAAAGGAATTGGTGTCGCAAGATCAAGCACTTATAGACACCGGAAGAAGCGAGGTGAACTCACAGGGACCTCGGTGCAGAAGCGACGGTGGCAGGAAGTCGGACACACGATCTTAGTGAATTGCGAACAGACCCGAATCCTCATCGGACAACGCACCGCAGGAGATTACAAACAGGAACGGGTAAGTAAATCTGCCCCCTGTGCCATCACAAAAGTGCACAAGGATGAGATCTTCAGCAAGGCTCACTCTAAAAAGAATAGGTTCCCTCATAAACCTTCTAATCCTCCAAGCCAGACAGAGATATCTAGGTTCAGAAACCAATGACCTCCCTTGCCAAGCTTGAGAGATCTAAAAATGCTCCAAATAGGCATCGGCAAGGAACCATCTCTGATGATCAGGTGAAGAACCTAATGACTGCAACCTTACCCCCAGACCTCTTAAATGTATCTACTCGAAGTGCCAACTGCAAACATTGTAGCAAATTGCTAAATGTGGAATCTGGGACCTGCCAATTATTCTCTTTTTCTTATAACCCAATTGAGGCTAGTACAGCGAACCGGGAGAAATGGGATTCACCTGGAATCGGCATAATGGGGGTCATTTACTAAGGGCCCGATTCGCGTTTCCCGACGTGTACCGAATATTTCCGATTTGCGCCGATTGTACCTGAATTGACCAGGGATTGTGGCGCACGCACGAATCGGGGATTGTGGCGCATCGGCGCCGGCCATGCGCGCACGGAAATCGGTGGGCCGGCGAACGAAAACCCGACGTATTCGGAAAAACGCCACATTTAAAACCGAAAAAGTGTCGCTTGGGAAGCGCTTACTTCACTTGGTCCGAGCTGGTGTATTCGTGTGCGTTCAGATGATTTTTCACGCAGCAGCGCCACCTGGTGGACGGCGGAGGAACTACACTCATAAATTCCGTCCGGGACCGAATCCAGCAGCGAGAACGCGGCGCTGGATCGCGAATGGGCGCGGGTAAGTAAATCTGCCCCAATATCTTCTTCAGGGGTGGATTAGATTGCCATGGGCCCCGGGCTGTATGATATTGTAGCAATACAGGTATGAAAATTGCTTCCACATATGGTACTAGAAAAAAGTTTCTTGGGAAATCGAGGAGGCACCCCTGCAGCCGCCTTTCTATCTGCAGTTCAGACCTTTGGAGGACTTCAAAGCTCTTGTGTACTTGTGTGTTGAGAGCAGGAACAGTGTGTATGCGGTTTTCCATGGGTTGAAGGTTCTTAGTATAAAATTTGGCTGTATGGCCCTGAAGGCTTTGGCCCTGGGCGACTGCCCAACTGCCAAGATTTATCCATCACTACTGCTCTTCTGTCCCGACCTTGGCCTATCTTTGACTATTCTAAGCGTGATGCGTTGCCCCATTCGTGGCCCATCTGGGCCAGCCGTGAGGTGTCCATGGTCTTGCACCAAGTCCAGATCCTTTTATGATGATAGGGATGCTGGAATAATCCCTTTGATTAACCCTAATGAAGCCTGTCCTTGTGGCACCGTAATGACCTGAGAACATCTTCACTAACGTCTGGAATGATTGTCTATCTACTGTATTTTCTGTCATGGATGGTCAGAAGAGGACGTATAGACATTGGAGATGTCAGTAAGATAATTGCTCTAGTGAATTTGTACCTATATCACTAATTTATGACTATAATTAGAGTGACACAGGAATATCAACACATACACAAACTTACGTCTACTCCCCTTCAGTTCAAAACCGTCCTTCTCAGGATGAGCTTCCAGTGGGTCTGTACATTATTTAAACTTGTCCATGTTTAGACCCTGGGTCATGCTCTCTCCCTAAAATTACTAATTATATATATGTGTACCCTCCCACTTTGTTCTATTTGCCTTAGGACGGCCATTTCCTAATTCATTTTGGCCATGCTCTCACTACTACGTCAAGGTTGTGATTAGCTGCACGGAGGACTTGATGTACCGGAATGAGTCTTGTCTAAGTGAGTGAGCCAACTAATCACCAGACGTCGGATCGGGATTTCAGAATTTTTTATAGGAGAAACAAGTTAAAGACCTTGCTCAGATACCAGGCAGCAAACTGCGAATGCAACCAGTCCAACTGGAATTATCCTCCGCGTTGCTCCCTACGTCTATCCGAGCATTGACTTTTTGGTACAAACACCTTAGAGCTGTGTCCAAGCCAAGGGTACAGATCGCACTTTGCATTTCACAAAACTTTTATTTCTACTCAAAGTCTAATTTTTGTCTCGATTTAGAGTCTGTCTGTAGAGAAAGAAACTTCCACCAGTGACCTAAAAGGTTTTTAAAATATTACAAAAAACACAAGACCTAGAGTTCCCTTACACCCTGACTAGATTGGAGTCAATAAACCATTTAATTTTCATGAGGGTTTTCTTGGCCAACAATTGGATCACTCATCCTAGAGAGAGGAATATTATATTGGTAGGAGTCCAGGAATTTAGCCTCCTCCCCAAGAATCAGTAGCGCTGATACATAGACAATGGGATAGGAAGCAGATTTGGTTCTTTTTATTTTTAGTGCTGCAACGAAGTAATTCAGCATAATTTCCTTCAAATAATCGAACCTGATCTGCATAACCACGTCTGACCACTACACAGAGATGGTGCTTGTCGCCTTCCTGATTTCTCTGTGATCAGCTACGATCTGTGGGGGTGTGTTGGGTTTTACCCCCCACCATCAAGGGCTGTCCAATGACACATAGGAAATACTTTTTTAGCTGAAAAAACTTTCAGCTAAAAATTTGAGTACCCGAACCGGAGGGAGCTTTAAAGTGTCAGCTTATCCTTACTGTTTCAGAGGATCATCACTTTCTGACCACTTTAATAAGGGTAACACTCACCATTGGGGGTGGAATTTGAGTTCAGTACCCGAAGAACCTGAACCTTATCGCGTCACACTCAGCTCTACCTTTTCCTGAGGATCATCGCCTCCCGAGCCTTTACTAATGGCAAACAAACATGAACGGTTCCAGTAACAAAATACTGAGACCTGCAGTGGGGGGGTGGGTACCCAACACTGAACACAAACCTTAACGGGTCTGCCTCATCCCTACCATTCCAGAGGATGATCATCCTGATGGCAATTTAAAGGGTAAGAATTGGATTGGTACAGCACCGGAATGGCTGGAGTTAAGAACCCGAACAAACCAAATGGGTCATCCAATCATTTTCTGAGGAGTATTGCTGACTGAGCTTGCCAATGGCATTTAAAGGGAAACTCTCAAGTTTGGTGCACACACCGAATGCTCGTGTTACCAGTCTTTCCCAAGGATCCTCCTTCACTGACCATATTTAAAGGGGAACACTCAAAATCGGTACCAGCAATGACCAATGTTGTGTACTAGTGAGGGGTGAGAGTTCAAGTCAGTAACTGAAACGACCACAACCTTAATGAGCCCACTCATCCCACCTTAGAAAAAACCCTTCTTAAAAAAAAAAAACTTGCATTTAAGTTGATTTCTTACATCGAAGTCACAATGATAACTTTTTGACTATACCGGCGGTCCCCTAACTAAGAACAACCGAGACAGGCGACCCCCTAGATTACAATGGACCTTTGTTTTGGTAATTTACTGTTCTTATCCTTAGGCTACAATAATCAGCTATAAAAAGTTATTCACAGGGTCTGTTAATTATCCTTTATTGTCAATCCTGGTTCTTATAACAACCCAACATTTTTGAAATCCAATTGTCACCCAAAAAATTGTCTGGAGTTCAATTATAAAGTATACAGTTCCGACTTACTTACAAATTCAACTTGAGAACAAACTTACAGAACCTATCTTGCACCGTAACCCGGGGATGGAAACAACTGTACAAAGAAATGCAAAAAAAAAAATGATCCAAAAATATAAAAAAAAACCTCTCCCCCAACTTGTGCCTCTTCTAAAACTGGGCACAGCCACGTGGTTTGCACCTTTCGATGCCCACCAGTAGCTCCATCGTAGAGAACACATGGAAGATATCTGTTAGACTCGAGGATATTGCCTCAGTCTTTAAGGAAGGAAAGAAACACAGACTGGAAATGTGCCAGGGCACTGCAAGTTTTTTTCTGTGGTTTCCTCCTAAAGTCATATCAAAACCATTATCTCTGCCAATTCCGAGCACTGCAAAGTCCTGTGTCTGGAGAAGGTTCAGCTTAAATTTGGGGGAATGAAGCCGGAAGTCATATCCTTCTAGCTATTTAGGTAATATTCTGTAAATCATCGGCAACGAGAGTGGAAGGGAACATTAGTCCTACCAACAGTGCAACAAGAAGGGTCTGGAATACATTAGAATCCTATTACAAGAGAGCTCTCTTCCCGAAAATTAAATAATGACTAAGCCATTTATCAGCTCTTGAGCATAAAAAAAAAGTTCTATTATATCGTAGACCCCGGAGTCCGGGCTCCGCCCAGTCTGGAAGGGTTGTCAGCTCTGTTTGCGTGGATGATGCCATTATTGTTGAGTTGGAGTTGGAATGGAGCCTAAATGGATGAACCACCTCCAAACACACTATAGAAGAGCCTCTGTGTCTCCGAGCCAATAAATACAATACGTACTGTGTCTACAGGAGCAGGAGAAGTCGCCTCTTGATGCACACTGCCGGGTTTGTTCTGAAGGCACTTGTAGAGTCAAGCAATTAGGAAGAGATTTATAATGCTACATCGGGGACGAGCAACGGGAACATTCAGGGGCCATCAAAGTGGACATTGGTTCCAGGATGGGACCACACAAACCTGAAGCGTGGACGAGTAGTATCATCGAAAATGTTTACCGAGACACAAAATAAGCCAAGGCTGCGGTCAGGTAATGGACACCAACGCTACCAACAGAGCCCATGGATTATTTATAAGAGTTTGTTGGTTTCCGTCGTGATGTCCATCTTTCTACTTAAGTTTTTGATTTTGCATGAAAATGAAAGTCGGTGGGCCTGCTCTGCCATCTCCATGTCATCCGATGATGGAAAAACCATACATACGAACAGTGTAGTAGTCCTGTGCTGTGTCCATATATATGTACATATATATGTGTCTCTATATACAGGATAGGAGTAGTAGTACTGTGCTGTGCCCAATATACAGGATAGGAGTAGTAGTACCGTGCTGTAACCATATATACAGGATAGGGTTAGTAGTGTGCCGTACCCATATTATCAGGATACGTAGTAGTGTGCTGTGTCCCTATATACAGGATAGGTAGTAATAGTAGTACTGTGCTCGTGCCCATATATAAAGGATAGAGTAGTAGTACTGTGCTGTAACCATATATACAGGATAGGAGTTAGTAGTACTGTGCTGTGTTCAAATATACTGATAGGAGAATAGTAGTACTGTGCTGTGTCCATATATACAGGATAGAGTAGTTAGTAGTAATGTGCTGTGCCCCATTTATGCAGAATAGGAGTAGTAGTACTGTGCTTTGTCCAATGTACAGATTGAGGACAGCGCAGCAGTGAGAGGAGAGGAAGCTGTGTAATGCAGAGGAGCAGATGGAGAGAACAAAGGAGGCAGGAGAGACACAGGTACATGTACATGTCTGAGCTGTGAGGAATAGAATGGACAGTGAGGAGGGAGACACAGTGGGAGACGCCCATGAGGATGGCCCTAGAGCATATAGAGAGAGGAAGATGTTATATGCAGAGAGCAGCATGGAGGAGAACAAAGGAGGCAGAGGACACAGGTACATTACAAGGCCTTGAGCTCTGAGGAATAGAATGGACAGTGAGGAGGGAGGACACAGTGGGAGACGCCATGAGGACGGCCTAGAGATATAGAGAGAGGAGTCGTGTATATACAGAGAGCAGCATGGAGGAGAATAGAGGAGGCAGGACACAGTAATGTACCATGTCTGAAGCTGTGAGGAATAGAAGGGACAGTGAGGAGAGAGACACAGTGGAGACGCCATGAGGACGGCCTAGAGCATATAGAGAGAGGGAAGCCGTGTGTATATGCAGAGAGCCAGCATGGAGAGAACAAGGAGGGATGAGACACAGGTACATGTAACTGTCTGAGCTGTTGAGGGAAACAGAATCGGACAGGTGAGGAGAGAGACACAGTGGAGACGCCATGAGGACGGCCCCCTAGAGCATATAGAGAGAGAAGCTGTGTATATGCAGAGAGCAGCATGGAGAGAGAAAAAGAGGCAGAGCACAAAGTACATGTAAATGTCTGAGCTGTGAGGAAATAGAATGGACAGTGAGGAGAGAGACACAGTGGGCAGACGCCAATGAGGACGGCCTAGAGCATATAGAGAGAGGAAGCGGTATATGCAGAGAGCAGCATGGAGAGAACAAAGGAGCAGAGGCACAAGGACATGTACATGTCTGAGCTCTGAGGATAGAATGGACCGTAGAGGAGAGATACAGTGGGAGACGCATGAGGACGGCCTGGAGCATATAGAGAGAGGAAGCCGTTGTATATGCAGAGAGCAGATGGAGAGAAACAAAGGGGCAGAGACACCGGTACAGTTACATGTCTGAGCTCTCAGGAATAGAATGGACAGTGAGGAGGGAGACACAGTGGGAGACGCCATGAGGACGGCCTAGAGCATATAGAGAGAGGGAAGCTGTGTATTATGCAGAGAGCAGCATGGAGAGAACAAAAGAGCAGAGACACAGGTACAGTACTGTCTGAGCTTGAGGGATGAAGGGACAGTGAGGAGAGGACACAGTGGAGATGCCATGAGGACGGCCTAGAGCAATATAGAGAGAGGAAGCTGTGTATATGCAGAGGGAGCAGCAGAGAGAACAAAGGAGAAGAGACACAGGTACATGTACATGTCTGAGCTGTGAGGAATAGAACGGACAGTGAGGAGGAGGACACAGTGGGAGACGCCATGAGGACGGCCCTAGAGCATATAGAGAGAGGAAAGCTGTTGTATATGCAGAGAGCAGCTGGAGGAGAACAAAGGAGAATGAGACACAGGTACATGTACATGTCTGAGCTGTGAGGAAATAGATAGGACAGTGAGGAGGAGGACACAGTGGGGACGCCATGAGGACGGCCTGAGCATATAGAGGGAGGGAAGCCGTTGTATATGCAGAAAGCAGCATGGAGAGAGAACAAAGGAGGCGAGACACCAGTACATGTACATGTCTGAGCTGTGAGAGAAAGTATGGACAGTGAGGAGAGAGACACAGTGGGAGACGCCATGAGGATGGCCCTAGAGTATATAGAGAGAGAAGCTGTGTATATGCAGAGAGCAGCACTGGAGAGAAACAAAGGAGGCAGGCACAGGACATGGACATGTCTGAGCGGTGAGGAACAGATATGACAGTGAGGAGAGAGACATAGTGGGAGATGCCAGAGCCGGTGGGAGCATATGGAGAGGGAAGTGTGTATATGCAAGAAGCAGCATGGAGAGACCAAAGGAGGATGAGACACAGGTACATGTACAATGTCTGAGCTGTTGAGGAATAGAAGGGACAGTGAGGAGAGAAGACACAGTGGGAGACGCATGAGGATGGCCTAGAGCATATTGAGAGGAAGCTGTGTATATACAGAGAGCAGCATGGAGAGAACAAAGGAGGAGAGACACAGGTACATGTACATGTCTGAGCTGTGAGGAATAGAAGGCGACAGTGAGGAGAGAGAACAGTGGGAGACGCATAGGACGGCTGGAGCATATAGAGAGAGGAAGCTGTGTATATGCAGAGAGCAGCATGGAGAGAACAAAGGAGGCCAGAGACACAGGTACATGTACATGTCTGAGCTCTGAGGAATAGAAGGACAGTGAGGAGGAGAAGGACACAGTGGAGATGCATGAGGACGGCATGAGCATATAGAGAGAGGAAGCTGGTGTCATATGCAGAGAAGCAGCATGGAGAGAACAAAGGAGGAAGGACACAGGTACATGTACAGTAGTAGCTATGAGAAGAAAACAGAATGGACAGTGAGGAGAGAGACATAGTGGGAGACGCCATGAGGACGGCATAGACATATAGAGAGAGGAAGCTGTGTATATGCAGAGAGCACATGGAGAGAACAAAGGAGGATGAGACACAGGTACATATACATGTCTGAGCTGTGAGGGAAATAGAAGGACAGTGAGGAGAGAGACACAGTGGGAGACGCCATGAGGACGGCCTAGAGCATATAGAGAGAGGAAGCTGTGTATATGCAGAGAGCAGCATGGAGGAGAACAAAGAGGATGGAGAGACACAGGTACATGACATGTCTGAGCGTGAGGAATGAAAGGGACAGTGAGGAGGGAGACACAGTGGGAGATGCCATGAGGACGGCATAGAGCATATGAGAGAGGAAGCTGTGTATATGCAGCAGGCAGCATGGAGAGACAAAGGAGCAGAGACACAGGTACATGTACATGTCTGAGCTGTGAGGAATAGAATGGACAGTGAGGAAAGAGACACAAGTGGGAGACGCCATGAGGAGGCAGAGCAGTGAGGGAGAGGAAGCTGTGTATAATGCAGAGAGCAGCATGGAGAGAACAAAGGAGGATGAGACACAGGTACATGTACATGTCTGAGCTGTGAGGATAGTATGGACAGTGAGGAGGGAGACACAGTGGAGACGCCATGAGGACGGCCTAGAGCAGTAGGGAGAGGAAGTTGTGTATGTGCAGAGAGCAGCATGGGAGAACAAAGGAGGCAGCAGAGCACAGTACATGTACATGTCTGAGCTTGAGGAATAGAATGGACAGTGAGGAGAGAGACCACAGTGGGATGACGCCATGAGGACGGCCCAAGCATATAGAGAGAGGAGGCTGGTATATGCGAGAGCAGCAGATGAAGAGAACAAAGGAGAAGAGACACAGGTACTGTACATGTCTGAGTCTGAGGAATAGAATGGACAGTGAGGGAGGGAGACACAGTGGGAGACGCCATGAGGACGGCCTAGAGCATATAGAGAGAGGAAGCGTGTTATGCAGAGAGCAGCATGGAGAGAACAAAGGAGCAGAGACACAGTACATGTACATGTGAGCTGTGAGGAATAGATAGGACAGTAGGAGAGAGACACAGGGGGAGACGCCATGAGGATGGCCTAGAGTATATAGAGAGAGGAAGCTGGTATATGCAGAGAGCAGCATAGGAGAGAACAAAGGAGGCAGAAGACACAGGTACATTTAAATGTCTGAGCTGTGAGGAACAGAATGGACAGTGAGGAGGAGAACATAGTGGAGACGCCATGAGGACGGCATAGACATATAGATAGAGGGAAAGCTGTGTATATGCAGAGAGCAGCATGGAGAGAACAAAGGAGATGAGACACAGGTACATGTACATGTCTGAGCTGTGTAGGAATAGTATGGACAGTGGAGGAGGGAGACACAGTGGGAGACGCCATGAGGACGCCTGAGCCTAGAGCAGTGAGGGAGAGGAGCTGTGTATGTGCAGAGACAGCATGGAGAGAACAAAGGAGGATGAGACACAGGTACATGTACATGTCTGAGCTTGAGGAATAGAAGGACGTGAGGAGAGAGACACAGTTGGGAGATGCCTGAGGACGGCCTGAGCATATAGAGAGAGGAAGCTGGATATAGCAAGGCAGCATGGAGAGAACAAAGGAGGCGAGACACCAGTACATACAAGTCTGAGCTCTGAGGAAAAGAAGGACAGTGAGGAGAGAGACAGTGGAAGAGCCAGCATGAGGACGGCTAGAGCATATAGAGAGAGGAAGTGTGTATATACAGGAGAGCAGCATGGAGAGAACAAAAGGAGGACAGAGACACAGTACATGTATATGTCTGAGAGTGTGAGGAATAGAAGGGACAGTGAGGAGAGAGCACAGTGGGAGACGCCATGAGGACGGTAGCCAGAGCATATAAGAGGAGGAAGCTGTGTATATGCAGGGAGCAGCATGGAGAGAACAAGGAGGCAGAGACACAGGTACATGTACATGTCTGAGCTGTGAGTAAAGAATGGACAGTGAGGAGAGAACACAGTGGGAGACGCCATGAGGAGGCCTAGAGCTAAGAGGAGGAAGCTGTGTATAGCAGAGAGCAGCATGGAGAGCAACAACAAAGGAGGCAGAGACACAGTACAGGTACATGTCTGAGCTGTGAGGATAGAATGGACACGTGAGGAGGAGACACAGTGGGAAGTCCATGAGGAAGCCTGGAGCATAAGAGAGAGGAAGCTATGATAATGCAGAGAGCAGCATGGAGAGGAAC
>WNYA01000361.1:34486-83913 GCA_019512145.1 Engystomops pustulosus | reverse complement strand
TAGAATGGACAGTGAGGAGGGAGACACAGTGGGAGACGCCATGAGGACGGCCTAGAGCATATAGAGAGAGGAAGCTGTGTATATACAGAGAGCAGCATGGAGAGAATAGAGGAGGCAGAGACACAGGTACATGTACATGTCTGAGCTGTGAGGAATAGAAGGGACAGTGAGGAGGGAGACACAGTGGGAGACGCCATGAGGACGGCCTAGAGCATATAGAGAGAGGAAGCCGTGTATATGCAGAGAGCAGCATGGAGAGAACAAAGGAGGATGAGACACAGGTACATGTACATGTCTGAGCTGTGAGGAACAGAATGGACAGTGAGGAGAGAGACACAGTGGGAGACGCCATGAGGACCGGTAGGAATACGAAATGGACAGTGAGGAGGGAGACACAGTGGAGACGCCATGAGACGGCCTGAGCATATAGAGAGAGGAAGCTTGTATATGCAGAGAGCAGCATGAGGAGAGAACAAGAGGAGAGACACAGGTACATGTAATGTCTGAGCGTGAGGAATAGAAGGACAGTGAGGAGGAGACAAGTGGGGAGACGCCATGAGGAGGCCTAGAGCATATAGAGAGGAGCGTGTATATACAGAGAGCAGCATGGAGAGAAAAGGACGGCAGAGACACCAGGTACATGTACATGTCTGAGCTGTGAGGAATAGAAGGGACAGTGAGGGAGAGACACGTGGGAGGAGAGCCATGAGGATGGCCTAGAGCATATAGAGAGAGGAAGCCTGTGATATGCAGAGAGCAGCATGGAGAGAACAAAGGGAGCAGAGACACGGTACATGTACATGTCTGAAGATGTGAGGAATAATACATGTCTGAGCTGTGAGGAATAGAATGGACAGCGAGGAGAGAGACACAGTGGGAGACGCCATGAGGACGGCCTAGAGCAGTGAGGGAGAGGAAGCTGTGTATATACAGAGAGCAGCATGGAGAGAACAAAGGAGGATGAGACACAGGTACATGTACATGTCTGAGCTGTGAGGAATAGAATGGACAGTGAGGAGGGAGACACAGTGGGAGACGCCATGAGGACGGCCTAGAGCAGTGAGGGAGAGGAAGTTGTGTATATGCAGAGAGCAGCATGGAGAGAACAAAGGAGGCAGAGACACAGGTACATGTACATGTCTGAGCTGTGAGGAATAGAATGGACAGTGAGGAGAGAGACACAGTGGGAGACGCCATGAGGACGGCCCAGAGCATATAGAGAGAGGAAGCTGTGTATATGCAGAGAGCAGCATGAAGAGAACAAAGGAGAATGAGACACAGGTACATGTACATGTCTGAGCTCTGAGGAATAGAATGGACAGTGAGGAGGGAGACACAGTGGGAGACGCCATGAGGACGGCCTAGAGCATATAGAGAGAGGAAGCCGTGTATATGCAGAGAGCAGCATGGAGAGAACAAAGGAGGCAGAGACACCAGTACATGTACATGTCTGAGCTGTGAGGAATAGTATGGACAGTAAGGAGAGAGACACAGGGGGAGACGCCATGAGGATGGCCTAGAGTATATAGAGAGAGGAAGCTGCGTATATGCAGAGAGCAGCATGGAGAGAACAAAGGAGGCAGAGACACAGGTACATGTACATGTCTGAGCTGTGAGGAACAGAATGGACAGTGAGGAGAGAGACATAGTGGGAGACGCCATGAGGACGGCATAGAACATATAGAGAGAGGAAGCTGTGTATATGCAGAGAGCAGCATGGAGAGAACAAAGGAGGATGAGACACAGGTACATGTACATGTCTGAGCTGTGAGGAATAGTATGGACAGTGAGGAGGGAGACACAGTGGGAGACGCCATGAGGACGGCCTAGAGCAGTGAGGGAGAGGAAGCTGTGTATGTGCAGAGAGCAGCATGGAGAGAACAAAGGAGGATGAGACACAGGTACATGTACATGTCTGAGCTGTGAGGAATAGAAGGGACAGTGAGGAGAGAGACACAGTGGGAGATGCCATGAGGACGGCCTGGAGCATATAGAGAGAGGAAGCTGCGAATATGCAGAGAGCAGCATGGAGAGAACAAAGGAGGCAGAGACACCAGTACATGTACAAGTCTGAGCTCTGAGGAAAAGAAGGGACAGTGAGGAGAGAGACACAGTGGGAGACGCCATGAGGACGGTCTAGAGCATATAGAGAGAGGAAGCTGTGTATATACAGAGAGCAGCATGGAGAGAACAAAGGAGGCAGAGACACAGGTACATGTATATGTCTGAGATGTGAGGAATAGAATGGACAGTGAGGAGAGAGGCACAGTGGGAGACGCCATGAGGACGGCCTAGAGCATATAGAGAGAGGAAGCTGTGTATATGCAGAGAGCAGCATGGAGAGAACAATGGAGGCAGAGACACAGGTACATGTACATGTCTGAGCTGTGAGGAATAGAATGGACAGTGAGGAGAGAAACACAGTGGGAGACGCCATGAGGACGGCCTAGAGCATATAGAGAGAGGAAGCTGTGTATATGCAGAGAGCAGCATGGAGAGAACAAAGGAGGCAGAGACACAGGTACAGGTACATGTCTGAGCTGTGAGGAAATAGAATGGACAGTGAGGAGGGAGACACAGTGGGGAGCGCATGAGGGACGCCGGAGCATATAGAGAGAGGAAGCTATGTATATGCAGAGAGCAGCATGGAGAAACAAAGGAGGAGGCAAACAGGTACATGTACATGTCTGAGCTGTGAGGAATAGAAGGGCAGTGAGGAGAAGACACAGTGGGAGACGCCAATGAGGATGGCCTAGAGCATATAGAGAGGAAGCTTATGCTACAGAGAGCAGCATGGAGAGAACAAGGAGGCAGAGACACAGGTACATGTACAGTCTGAGTCTGTGAGGAATAGAATGGACAGTGAGGAGGAGAGACACAGTGGGAACGCCATGAGGACGACCTGGAGCATATAGAGAGAGGAAGCTGTGTATATGCAGAGAGCAGCATGGAGGAGAGAAACAAAGGAGGCAGAGACACAGGTACAGTTACATGTCTGAGCTGTGAGGAATTGAATGGACAGTGAGGAGAGAGACACAGTGGTTGGTCGCCATGAGGACGGCCTAGAGCATATAGAGAGAGGAAGCTGTGTATATACAGAGAGCAGCATGGAGAGAACAATGGAGGCAGCGACACAGGTACATGTACATGTCTGAGCTGTGAGGAATAAAATAGACAGTGTAGAGAGAGACACAGTGGGAGACGCCATGAGGACGGCCTAGAGGCATATAGAGAGAGGAAGCTGTGTATGTGCAGAGGGCAGCATGAGAGAACAAAGGAGGCAGAGACACAGGTACATGTACATGTCTGAGCGTGAGGAATAGAATGGACAGTGAGGAGGGACACACGTGGAGACGCCATGAGGACGGCCTGGAAGCATATAGAGAGAGGAACTATGTAAGCTGTGTAATTGCAGAGAGAGCAGACAATGGAGAGAAAACAAAGGAGGTGAACACAGGACCTATACAATTCTGAAGCTGTTGAGGACATAGAAGGGGACATTGAGGAGAGAACCACAGTGGTGAGACGCCACTGAAGGACCGGCCTAGACATATACGAGAGAGTAAAGCCTGTGGTATAGGCAGAGAGCAGCCCACCCCATGGAGAGAACCACGAGGATGAGACACAGCGGTTTACATGTCATGTCCCTGAGCTGTTGGATAGAAAGTGACAGGAGAGGGAGACCAGTGGGATGATCCATGAGTACTGCTAGAGCATTATAGATCGAAGGCAAGCTGTGGTATAGCTAATGCCGAAGAGCACAGCATGGAGAGAACAAAGGAGGCCAGAGCCACAGGTAAACTGTGAACATGTTCTGAGCTGTGAGGAATATAATGAACACAGTGGATGAAGAGACCACACTGGTGTATAACGCCATGGGACTGGTCCCTAGAGCAGTGGATGGTGATAGGAAAGGCCTGTTGTATTGCAAGAGAAAGCATCAATGGAGATAAAAAATGAGGAATAAGACACCAAGGTTACGTGTACATGTCTCTGAGCTTGTGAGGAATAGTATGGACCAGTGAGGAAAGGGAGAAACAGTGGGAGTACACCTCCCCATGAGACAGGCCTAGAAGCAGTGAGGGAGAGGCGAGTAGTGTATGTGCAGAAGAGCATTCATTGAGAGAACAAAAATAGGCAGAGAAACCCAGGTCAACATGTCCTGTCTGAGGCTGTGAGTAATAGAATGGACAGTGATGAGAGAGACACAGGGGGAGACGGCCAGTGAGGACGGCCCCATAGCATTAGAGAGGAATGCTTTGTATCTGCAAGAGAAGGCAGCATGAAGAGAACAAGAGAATGAGAAACAATGGTACAGTAACATTTCTGAGCTCGTGAGTAATAAATGGGACAGTTGAGTCACGAGGAGACCCAGTGGGGACCGCCTGAGGAAACGGCCTTAGAGCATATCAGAGTTATGAATCCGTGTTAATATTCAGAGAGCATCATGGAGGAACAAAGGAGGCAAGAGAACCACCCCAAGTCATGTACGTCCTGATCCTGTGAGGAAACTATTATGGACCGTTAAGAGAGAGAGACACAGGGGATACTCCATAGAGATGGCCTATAGTATAATAGAGAGATGAAGCTGCGTTATATGCAAGAGCAGCCGCAAATGGAGTCAAGAACAGACAAGGCATGGCAGAGACCAGTAACAGTCTTAAATGTCTGAGCTGTGAGGAACAGAATGGACAGTGAAGGAGGGAGAGACAGTGGTGAGACCCCGGCGCATCGAGGGGACCGGCAATAAGACATATTAAGGAGAGAGGACTGCTGTGGGTATAATGCAGAGAGCAGCATGGAACGAAACAAAGGAGGAATGAGACACTGTACTCCAGGTCGTACTGAGTCTTGTGATGGATAGTATGGACAGTTGGAGGGAGACACAGTGGGAGAACGCCATGAGTGACGGCCTAGAAGCCAGATGAGGGAGAGGAAGCCTGTGGTATGTGCAGAGACAGCATGGAGAGACAAGGAAGGATGAGACCAAGTACATGTACATTTGTCTGATGCTCTGTAGAATAGAAGGGCAGTGAGGAGTGAGAACAATGGGAGAGCCATAGGACCGGCCTGGCACTAAGAGAGGAGCTAGCTCGAATCTGCATCAGAGCATCAGTGAGTAGAACAAAGGAGCCAAGCACATACACCCAGATACATTAGTAACGTCTGAGCTCTGAGGAAAAGATGGACAGTGATGATGAAGTAACACAGTGTGGAGACGCGAAGTAAGAAGAGCAGCATACGGCACTCCTACTGAGCATATAGAGAGAGGAAGCCTTTTATATACAGGAGAGCAAGCATGGAGATAGAACAAAGGGAGGCAAGACACGGTAATGTATACTGTCCTGAGCTAAGGTGAGGAAGTAAATGGACAGTGAGGAGAGAGGTCCTGGAGACACGCCATGAGGACGGGCCTTGATGCAAAGTATGATAGAGGCAGCTTGTGTATACTGCGGGAGTCATCTGGAGAAACAAATGGAGGCGAGCACACAGAATGTACAGTGTCTGAGCTGATGATAAAATGGACAGTGAAGGAGAACACCACGATTGGGAGATACCCCATGAGATGGCCCTAGAGCATATAGAGACGAGGAGCTGTGTATATGCAAGATGAAGCAGCAGTGGAGGAAACACAAAGGAGCAGAGACACGTACAGGTACAGTCCTAGCTGGAGGAAATATGAGGTACAGTGAGTAGGGAGCGACCAACATACACGTTGGGAAGCACTCCATGATTGCGCAGCCTGGAGCATATAGAGAGAGGAACGCTATGTAATGCAGAGAGCTGACATGTAAGAACAAATGAGCAGAGAACAATGGTAACATGTCATGTCATGAATCTGTGAGGATAGAAGCGGACAGTGATGAGATGAGAGACAATGACAGGTGATAACGGCCTGATGGAATGGCCTAAGCGTATAACGAGACCTGTGTATATACAGAGAGCAACATGAGGCACGACAAAGAGAGCCAAGACACAGGTCACAGTACAATTCGCTGACTGGTAGCTAATTAGAAGGCAGTAAGGAGTAGAGAATGGGAGCCAGCATGAGGATGACCAACGTGACCCACTGAGACAGCCTGGAGCATAGAAAGAGGAAGCTTGTGGTAAATAGGGCATGGAGCAGCAATGGAAGAAAACAAGGAGGTCAGAAGACACAGGTACACATTGTACATGTCCCTGAGCTGTTGAGGAATTGAATGTAATGGAGGAGAAGACACAAGGGGTTGGTCGCCATGAGGAACGGCCTAGAGCACTATATAGGAGATAAAATCTCTTTATATAATACAGAGAGGCAAGCATGGAGATACAATGGAGGCAAAGCGACACAGTACATTACATGATCTGACTGTGGATGGATAAAATAGACAGTGTAAAGAGACACCAGTGGGAGAAAAGCCTCCATGAGACGTCCGCTAGAAGCATATAGAGATGAGAAAGCTGTGTATATTGCAGAGAGCATCATTGAGATGAACAAAGTGAGGCAGAGACACAGTACATGTACATGTCCTGAGCTGTGAGGAATAGAATGGACAGTGTAGGATGGAACACAGTGGGTAGACAGCAAACATGAAGATGACGCCTGGAGCATATAGAGTGAGGAGCTATGTAATATGGCAGAGCCAGCAATGGAGAGAACAAAGGAGGCAGACTGGACAGAGGTACATCTGTACATGTCTGACTTGTGAGGAATAGAATGGACAGTGTAGGAGAGAGCACCAGTTGGAGACCCCGCCACTGAGGGGAGTAATGGCCTATACATATAGAGAGAAGCTGTGTATATCATCCGGACTCATGATGAGAACAAGGAGGCAAGACCAAGCAGCGGTACATGTACATGTCTGAGCTGTTGGTAGGATATAGAGAGGGAACAGTGAGTAGAGAGGCACAGTGGTAGCTGCCAGTGAATGGAATGGCCCTGGAGCATATAGAGAAGAGGGAAGCTTGTTATATGCAAGAGAGCAGCATTGGAGAGAACAATGGGAGGCAGCAGACAACAGGTACCTGTACATGTCTGAGCTTTAGAATAGAATTGGACCAGTTGCAGGAGAGAGACACACGTGGGAGAGGGGGCGCCATGAGGACCGGCCTGGAGCAATATGGAGAGGAGCTAGTGTATATGCAGAGAGCCAAGACAGCATGGAGAGATCCAAAGAGGTCCGAGACACAGGTCAGTACATGTTCTGATGCTGTGAGGAATTTGATGGACATTGAGGAATGAGAGACACAGTTGGTGGGTCGCCATGAGAGACGGCCCTAGAGCATAATAGAGAGTTGGAAGCCTGGTGTTCATGATACAGACGTGAGCACATGGAGAAGAAAACTGGAGGCAGCGACACAGGGTACAGTGTACATGTCCTGATGCCTGCTGAGGAATCAAATAGACGTGTAGTAGGAGAGACACACAGTGGAGACGCCCCAATGAGGACTCAACGGCCTAGAGCATGAGATAGGAGACCGTCTGGATATGCAGAGCGAAGCATGGATAGAACAAGGAGGCAGAGACACTAGTACAGGTTACATGTCTGAGCTGTTGAGGAATAGAAGGGACAGTGAGGGGAGAGACAACAGTGGGAGGACGACGCCATGAGGAACGGCCCTTAGAGCAGTGGTGCGAACCCTATGCACGGTGCCAGAGGCGGGCCACTCATATCCCTTTTCTGGTGGCCCCGGGGCCATCGCGCCTCCATGCACCAAAGACATGAACACAGCGACTCAAGAATTTTTCCTCTCCAGTTCCAAGCAGACATAAAATTGCTGCTTTAAGTCAACTTTTGATACTTACTACTGTACGCCTCATCCCGGGTACTTTAGGAAGAGGGAGGATGAGTAGACTGTCCTGAATTATCTCTTATGAGGACCTCGCTGCTGGCCCCGACACTATTCTGTTGGTACGAGGGACACTGAAGAGCCTAAAATTATAGAAAATGTTCAATCTTCCTACTTGTTGAATGTTCCTCAGAGACAATTATGACGTGTGAACAGGGAGCAAAAAGTTTCTTTGCCTGATTAAATTTTGGTTGGAAACCGCTCATAAATGTTATTGGCGGCACTATCGGGTCGCTAGAAGGTTCGCCATCAACTGGCCTAGAGCAATATAAGAGAGGAAGCTTGTATATGGACAGAGAGCAGCATGAGGAAGAACAACAGGGATGGCAGAGACATACACAGGTACATGTACATGTCTGAAGCTGTGAGGAATAGAATGTGAACGTGAGGAGAGAGACACAATGGTGATGACGGCCAGAGGACGTCCTAGAGAGCATATAGAGAGATGACAGCTGTGTATATCAGAAGCAGATGAGAGAACAAAGGAGATAACACAAGGTACATATGTTTTCAGTTGTCTGACTTCAGAGGAATAGTATTATGGTACAGCTTGAGAGAAGACCAACAGTGTGGAGAAACGCCATAGGACGGGCTAGAGTCATATGAGAGAGAAGCTGTGTATATGCAGAGAGCCAACATGGAGAGAACAAAAGGAGAGCAGGACACAGTAAAAACATTTCGTACATTATAATGTCATGCAGCCGATGAGGACTAGAAGGGACAGTGAGGAAAGAACACAGTGTGAGACGAGCCATGAGGACGGGCCTACGAGCATGTAGACAGAGGGGGAAGCCCTTGTATTTTGTGTATATGTCAGGAGCAGCATGGAGGTAGATAAAGGAGGCAGAACCTTACCCCGGTGTGATCTTGTACATGCTCTGAGTCGTGATAAAGCAAAGGGACAGTGAAGTAGCGAGACACATGGGAGACCCATAGGACAGGCCTAGAATCTATAGAGAGAGGAATGTTGGGTATGCAAAGTCAGCACATGGAGAAAGAAACAAAGGATCAGATACCCACGGTCATGTACATTGTCTGAGCTGTAGAGGAACATGAAATGGCAAGTGAAGAAGAGAGCATACATAGTGGGTAGATTGCCATGGACGGCCGAGCCTATTAGAGAGAAGGCGTGTGTATTGCAGAGAGCAGCACTGAAGAACAAAGGAGCAGAGACATTACATTGTACATGTATTGAGCTGTGGAGGAATAGAATGACCTGAATGAGGAGAGACGCAACATGGGAACGCACGCCATGAGGACGGCCTAGAGCATATAGAAGAGTAAGCTGGTGTAATAGCAGAGAGCACAAGGAGAGAACAAAGGAGGCAGAGACACAGGTAACATGTCATTCCTGAAGCTTGTGAGGAATAGTAGGGACAATGAGGATGAGACAACACAGTGGAGACGCCAAGAGGGACTGCCTGAGATCATATAGAGAGAGAAGCTGTGTATTGCCAGAGAGTATCATGGAGAACACTAAATTGAGTTGCAAGACAACCCGTGGTACAATGTCTGTCCCTGGCTGTGAGGAATAGAATGGACATGATGAAGATCACAGTGTGAACTACGCCATGAGGACGGCCTAAGAGCATTAGAGAGAGAAGAGCCGTGTAATATGTCGAAGAGCAAGCATGGAGAAACAAAAGGAGGCACGAACAGGTACATGTAACATGTTTCTGAGCCTGTTGAGGAACAAATGGACAGTGAGGAGAGAGACATAGTGGGAGATGCCATGAGGACGGCCTGGAGCATATAGAGGAGGAAGCCTGTGTATTATGCATAGAGCAGCATGAGAGAAACAAGGAGGCCAGGACACCAGGTACTGTCACATGTAAATGGAGCCTGTGAGGAGATAGAAATGGACAGTGAGGAGAGAGCACAGTTGGAGACGCCATAGAGGGACGGGCCTTAGAGCAATAATACGAGCAGAGGCAAGCTTGTTAATATGCACGAGACAGCATGGAAGACAATGGAGGGCAGAGACCATCAGGTACATGTAACATGTCTGAGCTCTGAGGAATAGAGGGAACAGTGAGGAGAGAAGGAACACAGGGGGAGACACGCATGAGGACGCCAGGCATATGAGGTAGAGAGGAAGCTGTTTGTATATGCACGAGAGCAGCATGGAGTAAAACAAAGGAGGCAGGACAACAGGTCACTGTAACCATGTCTGAGCTTGAGAATAGAATTGGACAGTGAGAGAGAAACACAGTGGAGAGACCGCCATGAGACGCCTGGAGCATTATAGGAGGTGAAGATTTGTATATGCGCATGCAGCCATATGGCAGAACAAACAGGAGGCAGAGACACGGTACAATGTACATGCTGAGCTGGAGGAATGAAAGGCCAGTGAGGAGAGAGACACAGTGGGAGACCGCCAGTGAACGGCCGGATGCATATAGAGAGAAGAAGCTGTGTATTGCATAGAGCAGCAATGGAGAGACCAAAGTAAGGCACAGACACACTAGGTACAGGTACCTGTCCTGAGCTCTGAGAATAGAATGGATCCATTTGAGAAAGATGTAATGGCATTTGAAGAATCGGACCGCCCCGCGGCGCTATACCCGTGGGGTCCGCATGCTCCGATCGCACGCCCCGGACTAGCGCCCGGTGCCCGGGGCTTGTGCCGATCCGCTTCCTGTGAGCCAGGTCCCGTGCTTTCTAGCCATGACCCCGGCTGTAACACACTCTGACATTTCGCGCCATGCATGCTCAGTGTGTTACATTAACACAAGTGTAATCATCTGTATTACACTTGGTAAATGCTGAAGTAAGGCTTGACAAGGGAATCAGTGGATCACTGTTCAAGCTACACCTTAAAAGTTAATAAAACTGGTTAACACCATTCACAAAATATTTTTTTAATAAACAAATTAATTAATAAAGTTCAGTCCCCTAACACAAAATATATTCCTATACACACCCACATGCAAATAAAGTGAAAACAACAACCGACAAATTGCCAAAACAAAAAACCCACATATTTTGGTAGCGACCGTGTTCCGTACAATCCGTCAATATAACTCAAAACATTAATTGAGAACCCAGCTCGGTGAAACGCCTAAACAACAAACCCGTAAAAAAACGAACCCGCCAAAAATGTCTTTGTTTCTCATAAAATCAGTGAACATACACACAAAAAGTTGTTTCTCAAGAAGTGATCTCAACAAAATTTATGTGCGGCCAATGGTCCCAACCACTATGAAAAAGAACAACTCAACTCACCGGTAAAAAAATCAGCCAAACAAAGCTCTGGTCAACCAAACTATTAAGTTACGTCTCCGAAAAGATGTGATGCAAAAACAAAATGAGATTTCCTTCCTCTATATTAGTTTTTTATTTTCCGTAAAAATGGTAAATTAAAATGAAAACACTGTATAAATGAGGTATCACATCACCTAACCGTATTCACCTATAGAATAATGATATATAGTAATTTTTAAGTGTACGGTGTACGACCCCCCCCAAAAGATACGAAAAAAAAGTAAACCAAACTTGACAATTTTCTTTTCACCCATACATCCAAGAGTTAATAAAATCCTCATCAATAAAGCTAATGACCCACGAAATTAATTTATTTGTAAAGTGCACCAGTGTCGCAAAAAATAGCCCCTTAAATGTCCAAATTTGCCAAAAACTAAAGATTGTATAGCCATAAAAGTGACAATGCATAATCTGCTCTGAATGGCGCAGCTTCCCTTCGATGCCCTGGTGGTGTGCCCATCAGCAGGTTTACCACCAACATCTGGAGGATTGTTATATACGCCGGGAGGGATTGGGGATCAAATTTTGTGGAGCGTTTTTTGGGTATTTTATTATCCACTGAGAATTGTTAATTTTTTTGGAAAAACCACATCATTTAGCCAAAAAAGTTTACTCTTCAAAATTGTATCCGATTTTGTTTTAAAACCCCTGCTAAAAACATTACAGGGTTAACACACACTTCAGAAAAGTTGTTTTACCGTACGCTGAGGGGTGTAGTTTCTATAATGGGGTAATTTTATAGGTTGTTAGGTTTTTCACTTTTATTTAGGTCTCTCAAAGTGACATAAACCCTGAGCAGTCTCCCTCATAGCAGGTTTTGCATTTTTAATGAAATGTGAAAATCGCACCTAACGTTCACCGCCCATAACAATCCTACAAACCAACAAGAGGATGCCTAAAAAAAAACCATGTCCACATGAATTAGACATTTGCTTAGTGACATCTTAGTTATTACATGACATTTTTTTGCGGTTATGACTATATATGGAAAAGTATAACATTTTGAAGTTCGAAAATCAAGAACTTTTTCCAATTTTTTCACCAATATCTGATTTTCTCATAAATAATGCAAAACAACACCAAAATTTTTTCAACTAACAATGAACGTAACAAAGTGTCACGAGAAAAACAGTTTTTTTAAAATCACTTGGATTATTTAAAGAAGCGTTTTTCGAAGTTTAACCCATTTATATGGACACGGGGCAGATTTGAAGGTGAAAGTGGCTTCAGCGTTAAGGGGTAAACAGGACTATTTTCCCCCATGACAACAGTGTCACCCATAAACCTCTATAGCTGCCCCAATGACGGCAATAAAAGAATGAATATTATCAAAATAATTATGGTACACAGGTCCCAACTAATAGTTTCCATATTAAATCCTAGACATATTATGTTTATATAATAACATTAAACCACACAACCACAAACTAAAAATAAAGGTTCTAAAACACTGTTTATATAATCAAATCGATACCCAGTCCCCCCCCCGGGTTACATACAAGATAGGTTCTGGAGGTTTGTTCTTAACTTCAATTTGTATGTAAGTGGGAACTGTATATTTTACCATTGTAACCCCCAAGAAAATTTTTTGGGTCTCTCTGTGACAATTGGATTTTTAAAAATGTTTGGTTATTCATCAGACACGGAAGTAACACTAAAGCTTCATTACAGACACCCTGTGATAAACTGTTACAGCTGATTATGTAGCCTAAGGATAAGTACAATAATTACCAACATCCAAGAGGTCCGTTTGTAACTTGGGGTCGTCTGTAAGTCCAGGTTGTCTTTCATTAGGATAGGGACTGCTATGTAGTAATAAACTAAATTTAATTCCAAAAAGTAATAAATTGTAAAATTCAATACAATGAATAACAACTACATAATAAAATAAATAACAAAAAGAAAACATGACATCATTGTATGAAATGTATCACTAGAAGAATCTTCCTCTGGATGGGGGAGGAATATTCTTCATCTTTACGTGGAGGTTTTTATTACTATACTATGTATTGATATGGTTTTTTTAATAGCCCCTTTCCTTTTTTTTATTTTTGCTAATTTTTAACGCCTGTTAAGTCCGTTTCTCTTCTTTTCTTTCTTCTTCTCCGCTCTATGGTTACATCCCATCACTGACCAAACTACAACAAACGACGACATCTTAGCCCGGACATGGTTGTTTTGGAACGTGGTGAGCCTGGACTGCGATGAGAAACACGACCCACATTCGCTAGCGCCCCTCTACTCTCCGTCATGTTTAACCCTTCGAACGTAGAAATGAATCGGCGCGGGTGACTTCCTGGGCAGCCTATCATTACTGCTCTTTAAAGTAAAGCATTACATCAGGTTATTACTATCATCTCATTTATTTCCCAATTCTTCTGGCTCCTAAGGACAGAGCCCGGGGCCGGAGCTCAATAACGCGTCTGTTGTCCCGAGGTTTTGACTGCAAGAGAAATCGGGCCGCATGAAAAAAGAAAACGTCCATTTTAAGCCTCAGTTTAAATGAAGTAAATTAATCGCATGGCCGACAGTCCCTCCTGGCCTAGAGCATATAGAGAGAGGAAGCTGTGTATATGCAGAGAGCAGCATGGAGAGAACAAAGGAGGCAGAGACACAGGTACATGTACATGTCTGAGCTGTGAGGAATAGAATGGACAGTGAGGAGGGAGACACAGTGGGAGACGCCATGAGGACAGCCTGGAGCATATAGAGAGAGGAAGCTATGTATATGCAGAGAGCAGCATGGAGAGAACAAAGGAGGCAGAGACACAGGTACATGTACATGTCTGCTGACTGTTGAGGAATTGAATGGACGTATGAGAGAGACACAGTGTATGTCGCCATGAGGACGGCCTAGAGCTAGCGAGAGAGGAAGCATGTGTATCTACACGAGAGCAGCAATGGATAGAACAATGGAGGCAGTCGATCCAGTACTTGTATCATGTCTGAGCTAGTGAGGATAAAAGGACGTGTAGAGAGAGACCAGTGGGAACCGCCATGAGGACGGCCTAGAGGCATATAGAGAGAGGAAGCTGTGTATGTGCAGAGCGCAGCATGAGAAACAAAGGAGGCAGAGACACAGGTACATGTACATGTATGATCTGTGAGGAATAGAATGGACAGTGAGGAGGGAACACGTTGGGAGACGCCATGAGGACGGCCTGGAAGCATATAGAGAGAGGAACTATGTAGGAAGCTGTGTAATATGCAGAGAGCACATGGAGAGAACCAAGGAGGATGAAGCACACGGTACTATACTGTCTGAGCTGTGAGGAATAGAATGGACAGTGAGGAGAGACCACAGACGGGAGACGCCATGAGGACTGCCTAGACCTATAGAGAGAGGAACTGTTTATATGCAGAGAGCAGCATGGAGAGAACAAAGGGGATCGAGACACGGTACATGTACATGCTGAGCTGCTGAGAATGATGGACATGGAGAGGGCACACAGTGGGGGAGAGCCATGAGGACGGCAAGCAGATATAGAGAGGAAGCTGTGTATATCAGAGGCAGCATGGAGGAACAAGAGAGGCAAGAAACAGGTACATTACATGTCTGAGCTGTGTAGGAATGAAGGACAGTGAGGAAGACCGTGGATACACAGGGAGACGCCCTATCGAGGACGGCCAGAGCAAGTATGAGTAGAACCGTGATGTCGAGACGTGATCATGTGAGAACAAGGAGGATTAGACGACATACATGTACATGTTGGAGCTGAATACTGTAGAGGACAGAGAGGGAACAAGTTGAGAGCAGAGACACTGGAGAAAGTGAGAGGAGAGGCCATAGAGCATTGAGAGATGAACTGTGTAGTAGAAGGCAGCATGAGAGAACAAAGGAGGCAGAGCACAGAGTACTGTACATGTCTGAGCTTTGAGAAGGAAGGGACAGTAGGAGAGAGACCAGTGGAGACGCCATGGGACGGCCCTAGAGCATATAGAGAAGGAGAGCTTCGTGTATATGCAGAGACAGCATGAGGAACAAAGGAGAGCGAGGCACAGTACAGTACAGTCTGACTCTGAGGCAATAGAATGGACAATTGTGAAGGTAGACACAGTGGAGAAAACGCCATGAGGACGGCCTGAGCAGATAGAGCAGAGGAAGCGTTTATAGCAGAGAGCACATTGGAGAAACACAAGTGAGCGAGACAACAGTACAGTACCATGTCTGAGCTCCTGGAATGAATAGTAATGGACAGTAGGAAAGGGAGACACAAGTGGGAACGCCATGAGGAGGCCTAAGTAATAAGAGAGGAAGTCTGGTACGAGAGCACATGGAGAGAACAAGAGTGCAGAGACACAGTACCATTGTAATAATTTCTGAGCTTAGGAAAGATAGGACAGTGATGGGAGAGATCATAGTGGGATAGCCATGAGACGTAGCCTAGAGCATATAGAGAGAGGAAGCTGTGTATATGCAGAGTAGCTGCATGGAGAGACATAAGGAGTATGAAACACAGTACAATGTACATGTCGAGCTGTTGAGAATAGTATAGGACGTGTAAGGTAGGACACAGTGGAGACATGCCATGAGGAAGGCCTAGAGCAATAGAGAGAGAGGAAGCTGTGTATGATGCAATATCAGCATGGAGAGAACAAAGCAGGATGATGCACACAGGTACATGTACTGTCGAGCTTGTAGGAATAGAGATGGACAGTGAGGAAGGGAGACACAGTTGGTTAGCTGCCATAGGACGGCCTGGAGCATATAGAGGGTGTGGGAAGCCGTTATATGCAGACGACTGGAAGAACACAGGAGGCATAGCACACCAGTAACTGTCAATGTCCTGGCCTGTGAAATAGAAGGGACAGTGAGAGAGAGACACGTGGGAGACGCCATGAAGGACGGCCTTAGATATACGAGAGAGGAAGCTGTGTATTATACGAATAGACAGCCGATGGAGAAACCAAGAGGTCAGAGACACGTTACACTGTATATGTCTGAGCTGTGGCGGGGAATATAATACATTTGAGAGAATGCGACATGTGGGAAAAAGACTCAGATGCAGGACGGCCTAGAGCAAACAATAGATAGAGAGAGACTTGTTATCTCAGTGAGATGCAGCAGGAGAGAACAATTGAGGATAGACACGGAACATGTAACATGGGTCCCTGAGCTTGATGGACTAGAAGAGAAACATTGTGAGGATAGACAACAGTGGGGGAGGACGCCATGAGGATGGCCTAGAGCATATAGAGAGAGAACTTGTATAGTTCCGAGGAGCAGCAGGAGAGAACAGAGGTCTAGAACACAGGTACAGTACATAGTCCTGAGCTGTGGGATAGAAGGGACAGTGAGGAGAACACAGTGGAGAAAACGCCAATGAGGAACGCCTGAGCTATAGAAGAGGAAGCTAGTGTATATGCAAGAGCAGCATGGAGAGAAACAAAGGCAGGGCAGAGACACAGGTACATAGTCATGTCGAGCTGAGGATAGAAGGACACGTTAGAGAAGACACAGTGGGTAGAGCAAATTGGCAAGAGGGACGCAAATAGAGCCATCTAGAGTGCTGAAGCTTGTGTAAGACTAATCAGAGAGCCAGCAGGGAGAAACAAGGAGGCAGAACACAGTACATGTACATTCTGAGCTATGAGAATAAAGAAGGGACAGTGGAAAGAGAACAAAGTGGGGAGACGCCATAGGCGCGCATGAGCATATAAGAGGAAGCTGTGTATATGCGAGAGAGCAGCATGGAGAGAAAACAAAGGAGGGAACACAGTGACAACTTACATTCTGAGCTGTGATGGACATAGAAGGGACGTGAGGAGAGACACAGTTGGTGGTCGCCATGAGGACGGCCTATGCATATCGAGAGAGAAGCCTGTGGATATACGGAGAGCAGCAGCATACCACCCCATGGAGGCCGCGAGTAGACACAGCGGTTACATGTCATGTCCTGAGCTGTGATGGATAGAAAGACAGTAAGAGAGACACAGTGGATGAATCCATGAGACTGCTAGAGCATTAAGATCGAGGAAGCTGTGTATAGCATGGAAGACACAGCATGGAGAGAACAAAGGGAGAGCCAGAGCACAGGTACATGGACTGTCTGAGCTGATGAGGAATGGTATGACCATGGGAAGAGACCACACTGGTGAGAACCCATGAGACGGTCCCTAGAGCATGATAGGGATAGGAAAGCTAGTGTATTGCAAGAGCAAGCATCAATGGAGAGAACAAAATGAGGAGATGACACAGGTCCACGTGTCACTGTCTTGAGCTTGTGAGGAATAAGGGACAGTGATGGAAGGGAGAACGTGGGAGTACACCTCCATGAGAGGCCTAGCATAAGCAGTGAGGGAGAGGCGTAGTGTATGACTCAGAGAGCATCATGAGAGAACAAAGAATAGGCAGATGAACACCCAGTACAACTGTACCTGTCTGAGGTGTGATGTAATAGAGATGGACCAGTGAGAGAGAGACACATGGGAGACGGCCATGTAGGAGGCCATGAGCATAGAGAGGAAGCTGTTGTATATGCAAGAGACAGCATGGAATGAGACAAGGAGCAAGAGACAACATACTGGTCTCATTCTGAGCTCGGAGGTAAAAGATGGGACAGTTGAGTCACGAGGAACCAGTGGGGACCGCCTGTAGGAAACGGCCTTAGCCATATAGAGAGACTCGTGTATATCAAGAGAGCATGATGAGAACAATGAGGCAGAGACCCCCGTACATGTACTCCTGAGTCCTGTGAAGAATTGATGGACAGTTAAGGAGAAGACACAGTGGTTTGATACTCCATAGAGACTGCCTAATGCTATATAGAGAGATGAAGCTTGTATATTCAAGAGCAGCACATGGAAGAGACAAGTGAGGCGCGAACCGGTACATTACATGTCTGAGCTTGAGATACAGAAAAGGCAGTGGAAGGAGGAGACGACAGTTTGGGATGACCCCGCCATGAGGGACGGCCTAAGAACTATGAGATGAGGAACTTGTGTATAATGGCAGATAAATGAGCAGCATGAAGATAACCAAGTGAGGAGAGACACGTTACTGTATCCATGTCTTGATCTTGTGAGGAATAGTATGGACAGTTGAGGAGAGGGAACACAGGCTGGGAGAGACGCCATGAGTGACGGCCTATGAAGCAGTTGGGGAGAGGACCTAGGCACGTGGTGCAATGATGGCGCAATCCTTGAGCACGTCATCGCCCACGACAGACAAGGACAGATAGATCCTATCAGCTACATAAATGCTGCTCTCGAGATAAGGCAGTGATGTGATGACCTTACAATTCGCCTGGAGCTCATTAGGACCGGGGCGGACATAGAGAGAGAGTCTGATCTCCTTTGGATCCTCCGCGGCCCACATCTGTGGCAAGGACATACAATGTATAAATGTCATTTACTAGTGAGTGGCCTAGAGACAACCATATTTAAGTCTGAGCTTGAGACAAAGAGGACAATGAATGTGTATCGTGGACTAATTTAGGTGCCACAATATTTTGCCGGTCCCAGAATTTCGTCACTGGCTAGACAATCAAGAGAGGAAGCTGTTTGTATATGCAGAGAGCAGCATGAGAGAACAAAGGGAGGCAAGACCAGGTGTGAAATGTATATTCCCTGAGTAGGTGAGGAAGATAATGGACAGTGGAGGAGAAGAGAGCCAAGGTGAGACCGCCATGAGGACGGCCTGACAAATATAGATAGAGGACGCTGTGTATACTGCAGGAGCACTGGCAATGAGAGGAGACACAAGGAGGAATGAGCAGGCCCAGCTGAGGTAGACTATGTACCTGAGTCAGAGAGATGACGGCGAGAAGCACCAGTTGGAGAACCCATGAGGATGGCCCTAGAGCTATAGATAGATTAGGACCTGTGTATATTAGCAGAGGCACAGCTGGAGAAACACAAGTAGGCAGCGACAGTACATGTACATGTCCTGAGCTGGTGGGATAGAGGACAGTGAGATAGGAGGACACACATGGGAGACGCCATGATGTACCAGCCTAGAAGCTAAGAGAAGAGAAGCTATGTATATGCAGAGAGCAGAGAGCACTGGAGACACAGTGAGCATGAGAATGTCATGTTCATGTATGAATGGAGAATTAGACATTGGACAGGAGAATAAGACAAGTAGGGAGTACGGCATGAAGGACATGCCTAGAGCATATAGAGAGAGCCTGGTAATACAGAGCAGACTGTAAGACAAGGAGCAGACACAGGCATGCGATTCAACTTTTAAGAGATAGATGGCAGGAGGAGATACCAAACGTGGGCCCATGAGCAGCCCTAGCATTGCATGAGGAGCTGTTGTAAAATAGCAAGAGCAGAATGGAAAAACAAAGTGAGGCAGAAGACAGTACATTTAAGTCTGGTGAGATGCCATGTAAGGACGGAATCCAGGTGGTGCATGTCATCTAGAGACAAGAGGAGAGCTTTATATAATGCCAGAGAGCAGGCCATGGATGAACAGTGAGGCAGAACGACCAGGTTACATGTTACATTGATGATCTGTCGGAATAAATGGACAGTGGTAATGAGGACAACAGGGGAGACCTCCATGATGGACGCCGTAGAGCATATAGAGGATGGCAAAGCGTGTATATGTGCAGAGAGCAGCATTGAGATAACAAAGAAGGCATGAGACCAGGTACAGTAACATGTCTGGAGCTGTGAGAATATGAATGGACAGTGAGGATGAGAGCACAGTGGGAGACCAACAAGAGGATGCGCTGGAGCATATAGAGAGAGGCACTGTGGTATATGCAGAGACAGCAATGGAGAGAACAAAGGATGGCAGAGACACGGTACATGTACATGTCTGGCTTATGGAATAGAAGTGGACAAGTGGGAGGAGAGAACACAGTTGGATACGCCATAGGATGGCCTATAATATAGTAGAGAGAGCTGTGTATATCAGAGATCATCATGAGAGAACCAATGGCGGCAGAGACACGGTACTGTACATGCTGAGCCTGTTGAGGAACAGAATGGGACGTGAGGAGAGAGACAGCAGTTGGAGATGCCAGTGAAGGAAATGGCTGGAGCATATAGAGGAGAGAGGAAGCGTTTGTTAATGCAAAGGAGCATCATGGAGATAACAAATGGAGGCAGCGAACACAGTACACTGTACTGTTGAGCTTCAGAATGATCGCCGTGGGAGAGGACACAAGTGGTGGGGGAGACGCCATGAGGACGGCCTCGGAGCAATAGAGGAGGAAGCTGTGTTATTGCAGAGAGCCAAGCAGTGGAGAGATCCAAGGGAGGCAGCACAGGACCCATGTACAATGTTCTGTGGAGCATTGAGGATAGAGTGGAACATTGAGGAGATAAGACACAGTGGTGACGTCCCGCATGAGGGACGGCCCTAGAGCATAATAGAGAGGGCAAGCCTGTGGTCATATACAGAGGAGCACATGGCGAGAAGAAACGGAGGCAGACCAACAGGTACATTGTAACATTCTGAGCTTCTGAGGAATAGAAATGCAGTGTAGGAAGAGAGACCACAGTGGAACGCCCAATGAGGAACGGGCCTAGAGCATAAGAGAGAGAAATGTTCTATGCAGAGCACATGGAGAGAACAAGGAGGGCAGATGAGCACTGTAGCATGGTACAGTGTCTGACTGTTGAGGAATAAAGGGACAGTGATGGAATGGGAAACACAGTGGGAGACTCAGGAGGACGGCCTGGGGCATATAGAGAGAAGACGCTGTGTATATCATAGAGCCCAGCATGGAGAGAACAAAGGAGCAGAGACACAGTCCAGTGACATTCTGAGCTTCTGATGATAGAAATGGACCTTTGAGAAGAATGCGTAGGGTCATTTGTAAATCGTACCGCCCCGCTGCGCGTACCCCGGGGGGGGTCCGCTGCTCCGATCGCATCCCCGGGAACTGCCGTTGCCCGGGGCTTGGCTATCCGCTTCTGTGAGCCGGGTCCTTGCCTTCTAGCAGACCCGCTGTAACCATGAGCATGCGCAGCATGCTCAGTGTGTTTACATTACACGTGTAATACTCTGTATTACACTGGGAATTGAAAGAGCTTGAACAAGGGATCAGTGGATCACTTGTTCAAGCAACTGTAAAATTAATACAAAATGTTAAAACATTACCTAAATAATTTTTTAATAAAAAATTAATTCACTAAAGTTGAGTCCCCTAAACACAAATATTCCCTATACACATGCCATCATTGAAAAAAACCACAAAATCGCCAAAAAAAACCCACATATTTGGTATCGACGTGTCCGTAACCATCCGTACAATACCAGAAACATTATGGACCCGCTCGGTGAACGCCGTAAAAACAAACCGTAAAGCACGCCAAAATGTCCATTTTTATAAATCCTCTACACAAAATGTTCTAAAAGTGATTCAAAGAAAGTCCTGTGGCCCAAAATGGTACCACTGAAGAACACTCCACTCTTAAAAAATAAGCCCAAAACTAGCTCTGTCAACCAAAAAAATATTAAAGTTACGTCTCCGAAAGATGTGATGCAAAAACAAATGAGATTTCCTCTATATTAGTTTTTATCCAGTAAAATGGTAAAATTAATTAAAACCGCATAAATGAGGTATCACCATAACCGTATTCACCTATAGAATAATGATATATAGTAATTTTTAGTGTACGTGTACCGACCCCCCAAAATATACTAAAAAAGTAAACCAAACTTGCAATTGTTTTTTCACCATACAGTCAAGAGTTACACAATCTCATCATAAGCTAATGACCCACGAAATTAATTATTTGTTAAGTGCACCATGTCGCAAAAAATCAGCCCTTAAATGTCAAAATTGCCAAAAAACTAAAGATTGTATAGCCAATAAAAAGTGACAATGCATAATCGCTCTAATGGCGCAGCTTCCTTCGATGCCCTGGTGTGTGCCCATACAGCATGGTTTACCACCACATATGGAGATGTTTATAAACGCCGTGAGGGATTGGGGATCAAATTTGTTGGAGCGTTTTGTATTTTATCCACTGAGAAATTTGTAATTTTTTTTTGAAAAACACATCATTTAGCAAAAAAGTTTACTTGCAAAATTGTATCCGATTTTGTTTTAACCCCTGCTAAAACATTACAGGGTTACAAACTTCGCATCAAGTTGTTTTACGTACGCTTGGGTGTAGTTTCTTAATGGGGTAATTTATGGGGTTTTTACTTTTATTTAGGTCTCTCAAAGTGACATGAACCCTGAGCAGGTCCCCTCAATAAGCAGGAATTTTGCATTTTAATGAAATTGAAAATCGCACCTACGTTCAAAGCCCCCATACATCCTACAAAAACAAGAGGAATGCACTAAAAAACCATGTCCCATGAATTAGACATTTGATCTTCGTTATGACATTTTTTTGCGGTTATGACTATATATGGAAAAATGAACATTTTGAGTTTCGAAATCAAGACTTTTTTCCACTTTTCACCAAATCGCGGATTTTCTCATAAATAAATGCAAAACAAACACCAAAATTTTTCAACTAACATGACGTACAAAGTGGTCCACGAAAAACACTTTTTTAAAATCACTTGGATTGTTAAAGCGGTTCGAAGTTCACCCATTTATATGACACGGGCAGATTTGGAAAGGTGAAACGTCTTCAAGCGTTAAGGGTTTAACAGGACGTATGTTTCCCCATGACCAACCTTTACCCATAACTCTCTAGCTGCCCCAATGACGGCAATCAAAGATGAATATTATCACATAATTAGGTACACACGGTCCCAACTAATAGTTTCATATTAATCCTAGACATATTATGTTATAATACGAACATTAAACCCCAACACAACTAAAAATAAAGGCTAAAACACTGTTCTAATATCAATCTACTACACGCCGTCCCCGGGTTACATACAAGATCGGTTCTGGAGGTTTGTTCTTAACTTCCAATTTGTATGTAAGTGGGAACTGGATATTTTCAAGTGTAACCCCAGAGAAATTTTTTTGGTCTCTGTGACAATTGGGATTTTAAAATGTTTGGTTTATTCATCAGCCGTAGTACACTAAAGCTTCATTACAGACACCTGTGATAATTTTTTTTTAACTGTTACAGCTGATTAATGTAGCCTAAGGATAATACACTATTACCAACATGCATAGGTCCGTTTGGTAACTTGGGGTCGTCTGTAAGTCAGGTGTTCTAATAGGGACTGCTTGTATAATAAACTAATTTAATTCCAAAAAGTAATAAATGTAAATATCAATGATAACAACTACATAAGAAAATAAATAACAGGAAAAAAACACTGACATCATTGTATGCAATGTATCACCTATAAGCATCTTCCTCTGGATGGGGAGGATCTTCCTTCATCTTTACGCTGGAGTGATTTTTATACTATACTATGTATTGATGGGTTTTTTATGCCCCTTTCCTGTTTTATTTGGCAATTTTAAGCCTGAAAGTCCGTTTTCTCCGCTCTATGGTTTACATCCCATCACTGACCAAACTAACATACTACATCTTAGCCCGGAACTGTGTTTTGGAACGGGTGAGCCTGGAACTGCGATAGAACACGGACCCACTCGGCGACCCCTCCCTCCGTCATGTTTACCTTCGACCGTATAAATGAATAGGCGCGGGTGACTTCCTGGGCAGCCTATCAGTACTGCGCTTTAATAAAGCATTACAGGTTATTACCATCATCTCATTATTTCCCACTTCTGGCTCCTAAGACAGAGCCCGGGGCCGAGCTCAATAACGCGTCTGTTGTCCGAGGTTTTGACTGCAAGACTCGGGCCGCATGAAAAAGGAAAACGTCCATTTTATGGCCTCAGTTTAATAATCAAATTATCCAGGCGACAGTCCTCTCCGTCTGTAATTTGGCCCCTGGTCTGTCTTTCAGGAGCGACGGGGATGAGTGTGTTTTCATTGCAAATTATAATATTGGAAAATAACGCGGAGATATTGAGGAGATTTAGGAGCCTCAATTTCCATATGGAGAAAAAAAAAAGGATATCTTATCACATCTCTGTAACTCACATTTGTACATTTTTATAACTAGAAGTTAGAGATCCCATCATCCCTCAATGATCTCTATATGAGACGGAGCCAAGTGCATCCATGTGCCCATCCATTACTTACGGGTCATTTGAGAGATTGGGGCAGCTGTCCTTACAGAACAGAATGTAAAACATAAGATCAGCCATATAAGACACCAGATAACAATTCTGGGGATCATCACATGCAACCAGACACTACCACACACAGACCCAGCACTGCTAACATGCCCATCCAAACATACACCAACAGCATTATAGGTGGGCGGACACTATATGCAGTGTGAGGGTATGAACAAAAAAGGTGCTTACGTATAAATGAGTCCCAGAAAAAGGGTTCCCGGTAGTTATAATAGATATATATATTTGTATATTTAAGTGTTAGGGACACAATTCATTTGAAGGACACTACAGGCCATGTACTGTTGGATGGCCTATGGGTATTTTACCGTTAGTCACTGCATGAAGGTGGCATTTTAGCATTGGGAGTCACAAGAGAAACTGATTGCACATATTGGTTAAGTCACAAGTAGGGGCATAATACAGTGTAGGGGCACTATAGGAGGGCATTATACAAATTGGTTGTCTCAAGAAGTATCTTTTACAATTTGGGGGACACTACAGGTGGCTAATTATGTGTGTCACCCACCAAAGGGCTATATATGAGTGTAAGGAACAATAAGAGAGAGGCACACAGGTACATGTACATGTCTGAGCTGTGAGGAATAGAAGGGACAGCGAGGAGAGAGACACAGTGGGAGATGCCATGAGGACAGCCTAGAGCATATAGAGAGAGGAAGCTGTGTATATGAAGAGAGCAGCATGGAGAGAACAAAGGAGGCAGAGACACAGGTACATGTACATGTCTGAGCTGTGAGGAATAGAAGGGACAGTGAGGAGGGAGACACAGTGGGAGACGCCATGAGGACAGCATAGAGCATAGAGAGAGAGGAAGCTGTGTATATGCAGAGAGCAGGGAAAGGCTGAAGCTCTGAAAGGAGGCAAAGACACAGATACACGTACAGTACATGCAGAGACATGTCTAATGAAAGAAATGTATTGAGAAGTGGCCAACCCCTTTAACTTTTGGCACAGAAGCGGCAGCTAGAAAAAAAACAAAGGCATGAATGGGAAGTGTGGGCATAGCGCTACGTAACATAGAAATTAGTTCACATTGCAAATCCCTTTAAATTACCGAACGTTAAACAGGACTTTATGTTCCCCCCTGACAACAGTGATCTCCATAACTTTTATCGTTGATTCAAAGGCATAAAACGAATGAAGTATTATCAAGATACTAAACTAGTGTAAAAATAGATCCTAGACATATTACATAATAACAACATCAAACAACAACATATTTCAAAGAACTAAAAATAATAAAGGTTCTACAACACAGTCCACAGGTTATGTACAAGATCGGTTCTATTGGTTTGTTCTTAAGCTGAATTTGTATGTAAGTCGGAACTGTATATTTTATAATTGTAGCCCCAGCCAAAATTTTTTTGGTCTCTGTGACAATTTGATTTTAAAAATGTTGGGTTTTCATAA
Organism: Engystomops pustulosus; assembly: GCA_019512145.1. Taxonomy (NCBI): domain Eukaryota; kingdom Metazoa; phylum Chordata; class Amphibia; order Anura; family Leptodactylidae; genus Engystomops; species Engystomops pustulosus. Next base: position 58,315 of record WNYA01000361.1, on the reverse strand, counting down.
GAAGCAGGAGTAACACTAAAGCTTCATTACAGACGCCAGTGGTAACTGTTACAGCTGATTATTGTAGCCTAGGACTAAAGTGCAATAAATTACCAATATCCAGGGGTCTGTTTGTAACTTGGGGTCGTCTGTAAGTCGAGTGTTCTTAAGTAGGGGACTGCTTAGTAGTATAAAATAATTTAATTCCAAAAAGTATTAAATGTAAAATATCAAATGATAAACAACTACATAATAAAATAAATAAACAGGAAAAGAAAACAATGACATAATTGTATAAAATGTATCACTAGAAGAATCTTCCACTGGATGGGGGAGGGATATTCTTCATCTTTACCTGGAGATGATTTTATTACTATACTATGTAATTGATGGGTTTTTTATGCCCCTTATTAGAAGGGACAGTGAAGGAGAAGACAGTGGGAGATGTCCATAGTGATCGCCGTAGAGCATATAGAGAGAGGCAGCTGTGTATATGGCAGAGAGCAAGCATGGAGAGAACAAAGGACGGCAGAGGAACACGGTTACATGTACATGTCTGATGTCTTGTGAGGAATCAGACTGTCAGTGAGGAGAGAGACACAGTTGGGAGACGCCAGAGGACGCGCCTGAGCATATATAATGAGGAGGAAAGCGTGATATGCAGAGAGCGCATGGAGAGAACAAAGGAGGCAGAGAACAGCAAGTACTTTACATGTCTGAGCTGTGAGGATACTAGAATGGACCAGTTGAGGAGAGAGGACACAGTGGTCGTCGCCATGAGGACGGCCTATGAAGCATATAGAGAGTGGAAGCGTGTATATGCAAGAGCAGCATGGAGAGAACAAGGAGGCAGGAGGAACAATACATGAACATGTCTGAGCTTGAGGAATAGAATAGGACAGTGTCAGAACGAGAATACAGGGGAGAACGCCATGAGGACGGCCTTAGAGAGCATTAGAGAGAGGAAAGCTAGTGTATATGCAAGAGCAGCTGGAGAGAGAACAAAGGAGGCAGAGCACAAGGTAATGACAGGTTCTGAGCTTGAGGAATAAGACTGTTAGGTGGAGGAGACAAGTGGCGAGACGGCTAAGCTATGAGAGACGAGCTCGTATCCGGAGCATCTGGTAGGAAACAGGGAGCCGTACATGATGTCTACTCTGAGAGTTGACAGAGCGAAGACACGAGTGCAGAGCACGGCTTATGCATAATGAGGCAGACCGGGCATCAGCCCAGACAGCAGAAGAAAAAGGAGACTCAGAGAAATTTCACAGTCCAGTGTCCTAGCAGAACATAAAAGGCATGAGGCTTTACAGCTAACGCATGAACTGCTAAGCATATCGCTATAGGACTTAGGAGAGCATGGGGAAAGGATATGAACAGGTCATGGACATGTCTGAGTTCATTGATGACGTGAGAGGGACCGTGAGCCGCTGGCGCGCCACAATTTGGTATAGAGGGAACGGAAGAAGCAATTCGATGGTTCATATGTCTTACTAAGCTCAGGTGACAAATTGATATGAGAACAGGGAGCAATACACAGTATTCTGTACATGTTGAGCTGGTTGGAATCACTATGGAAAGTTTAGGAGGATAGCACCGGTGTGAGAGCGACCCTCACTGGCCTGAGATAAAGAGAGAGTGGAAAAGCTGTGGTTATATGCGAGAGAGCAGCATGGAGAGACAAAGGATTGGCAGAGACACAGGTACCTGTTACTGTCTGAGCTGTGAGAATAGCAATGGGACAATGAGAGATGAGAGAGACAATGAGGAGAGACCATGAGGACGGCCATAGGAGCATATAGAAGAGAAGCTGTGTATATGCAGAGAGCAGCATGAGAGAAACAAAGAGATTGGGGACCAGGTAACATGCTCATTATCTGAGTGTCTAAGGCAATAGAGGGACAGTGAGGAGAGAGACACAGTGGCGAAGCCATGAGAGGCCTAGAGCATATAGAGAAGGAACCTTGTGTATATCAGAGAGCAGAGATTGGAGAACAAAGGAGGCAGCGAGCACAGGTACATGTACTTGTCTACTCGGTGAGAATTCAGAAGGGACAGCTGAGAGAGAGACACAGGGGTATCGCATGAGGACGGCCGTTGGAGCATTAGAAGAGGACGCTGTGGTAGATGCAGAAGCAGCACTGGAGAGAACAAGGAGGGCGAGACCAGGTACTGTAATCTCTGAGCTCGTGTGAGGATAGAATTGACAGTGACGGCGGAAGAACCAGTGGAGATCCATGAGGACGGCCTCCTCTTTTAGAGTCATATAGAGTAGAGGACTGTTGTATATGCAGCGAAGCAGCATGGGAGAAGAACAGACAGAGGCAGATACACGTGTACGTGTACATGTCTGGCTAATGAGCGAACAGAATGGACATGGGGAGTAGACATAGTGGGAAGAGCCCATGAGGACGGCCGGATAGCATGATAGAGAGAGGAAGCTGTGATATGCAGAAGAGCAGCATGCGGAGAACAAAGAGAGCAGAGACACGAGGTTAACACAGGTACAGTACAGTATGAGCTGTGAGGAATAGAATGGACGTTGAGGAGAGAGACACAGTGGGAGACGCCATGAGGACGGCCTAGAGCATATAGAGAGAGGAAGCTGTTGTATATGCAGAGAGCCAGCTATATGGAGAGAACAAAGGAGGGCAGAGACACAGGATACATGTACATGTTGAGCTGTGAGGAATAGTAGGGAACAGTGAGGAGAGAGGCCAGTGGGAGACGCCAAGAGGACGGCCTGAGAGCATATAGAGAGAGGAAGCTGTGTATATGCAGAGAGCAGCATGGATGGAGAGAACAAAGGAGGCAGAGGACCACCGGTACATGTACATGTCTGAGCTGTGAGGAATAGAATGGACAGTGAGAGGGAGAGAACACAGTGGGAGACGCCATGAGGACGGCCCTATAGAGCACTATAGAGAGAGGAAGCTGTGTATATGCAGAGAGCAGCATGGAGAGAGAACAAAGGACGGATGAGAACACAGGTACATTACATGTCTGAGCTGTGAGGAACAGAATGGACAGTGAGGAGAGAGAGACATAGTGGGAGATGCCATGAGGACGGCCTATGGAGCATATAGAGAGAGAAGCTGTGTATATGCAGAGAGCAGCATGGAGAGAACAAAGGAGGCAGAGACACAGGTACATGTACATGATGAGCTGTGAGGAATAGAATGGACAGTGAGGAGAGAGACACAGTGGAGAGACGCCATGAGGACGGCCTAGAGCATATAGAGAGAGAGGAAGCTGTGTATATGCAGAGAGCAGCAGGAGAGAACATGGAGGCAAGGACACAGGTACATGTACCTGTCTGACTCTGAGGAATAGAAGGACAGTGAGGAGAGAAGAAACACAGTGGGGAGACGCCATGAGGACGGCCTAGAGCATATAGAGAGAGGAAGTGTGTATATGCAGAGAGCCGCAGAGAGAAACAAAGGAGGACAGAGACACAGGTACACTGTACATGTCTGAGCTGTGAGGAATAGTTGGACAGTGAGGAGAGAAACACAGTGGGGAGACGCATGAGGACTGGCCTGGAGCATATAGAGAGAGGAAGAGTGTATATGCAGAGAGCAGCATGGAGAGAACAAAGGAGGCAGGAGACACAGGTACAATGTAATGTTGAGCTGTGAGGAAAGAAGGACAGTGAGGAGAGAGACACAGTGGGAGACGCCATGAGGCACGGCCTGGAGACATATAGAGAGAGAAGCTGTGTATATGCAGAGAGCGCATGGAGGCGAGAACAAAGGAGGCAAAGAGACAAGCAGGTACAGGACATGTCTGAGCTTCGAGGAATGAATGGACATTGAGAAGCATGCTATGGCATTTGCAGAAGATCGAGACCGCCACCCGCGGCGCATACCGGGGGGTCCCGCTGCTCCGAGCGCAGCCCGGGAACTGCCGTGCACGGGGGTTCTGTGCGATCCGCTTACTGTGAGACGGGTCCGTGCCTCTGAGCAGGACACGTGCTGAAACACAACTGAGCATAGGCAGCATGCTCAGTGGTTACATTACACAGTGTAATGAATCTGTATGTACACATGTGTAATTGAAGAGAGTTGAACAAAAGGGATCAGTGGATCAACTTGTGCAAGGGCTAACTGTAAAGTTAATAAAAAAATGTTTAAAAACATTACATAAATAATTTTTAATAAAAAGAATTAAGTTTAAATAAAGTTAATAGGTCCCCAAACCAAATATTCCTCTTATACACATGCAATATAAAGTGAAAAAAAAAACCACAAAATCGCCAAAAAAACCCACATAGTTGGTATCCGACGGTCCGTAACAATCCGTACAATAAATCAAGAAAAACATATTGGACCCGCCGGTGAACGCCGTAAAACAAAACCCGTTAAAACACGCCACAAAATGACATTTTTCATAAAATCTCTACACAAAATGTTCTAAAAGTGATCAAAAACAGTTATGTGCCGCCCAAAATGGTACCACTGAAAGAACAAACTCAACTGTAAAAAATAAGCCCCAAACTAGCTCTGTTCAACCAAAAAATATTAAAGTACGTCTGCCGAAAAGATGGTGGATTTGCAAAAAAAAAACAAATGAGATTTCCTCTATATTAGTTTTATCCAGATAAAATTGTTGAAAATTAAATGAAAAAACTGTATAAATGAGGATTCACCATAACCGTACTTCACCTATAGAATAATGATAATATAGTATTTTAGGTACGGTGTACGACCCCCTAAAAGATACGCAAAAAAAGTAAACCAAAATTGACAATTTCTTTTCACCCATACATTCAAGAGTTAATAAATCTCATCAATAAGCTAATGACCCACGAACAATTAATTATTGGTAAAGTGCTCTCATGTCGAAAAAATAAGCCTTCCTTAAATGTCCAAATTGCCAAAAAATAAAGATTGTATAGCCATCTAAAAAGTAGACAATGCATAATCTGCTGCTGAATGGAGCAGCTTCCCTCGATGCCCTGGGTGTTGCCCATACAGCAGGTTACCATCCACATATGGAGGATGGTTATAGGGAGGGGATTTGGGGATCAAATTTTTGGGGAGCGGTTTTGGTATTTAGTGCCACTGAGAATGATGCTAAAATTTTTGAAAAACATAATCATTTAGCCAGAAAACGTTTACTTTCAAAATTGTATCCGATTTGTGTTTAACCCCTGTACAATACAATAAAAGGGTTAACAAAACTTCCATAAAAGTTGTTTTGTACCTGAATGGGTGTAGTTCTATATTACATGGGGTATGTTTAAACTTGATGGGTGGTTTTACTTTTATTAGGTTCTTCAAAGTGTCAATGAAACCTGGAGCAGGTCCCTCAATAGCAGGAGTTTGCATTTTTATGAAAATGTGAAAAATCGCAACCGTAACGTCATAAGCCCCATAACATCCTAAAAAGAAAGAGGATTGCCTAAAAAACATGGTCACATGGATTATGGACATTTGAGTGAATCTTAGTTATTACATTTTTTTTTTGCGGTTAGACTATATAGGGAAACGTAGAAAATTTTAAGTTCGAAAATCAAGAATTTCCCAAATTTCACCAAATTATCGATTTTACTCATAAATAAATGCACAAAACATAACACCAAAATTTTTCACTAAACAGAAGTACAAAGTGTCACGAGGAAAACAGTTTTTTAAAATCACTTGGATATGTTTTAAAGCGTTTCGAAGTTATAACCATTTATAGTGAACAGGGGCAGATTTGAAGGTGAAAAAGTGGCTTCAGCGGTTAAGGGGTGTTAAACGGACTTATGTTTCCCACCATGACAAACATTGATCACATAACCTCTATAGGCTGCCCCAATGCGGCATAAAAAGAATGAAATATTATCAAAAATAATTAGGTCACAGGTTACCAATAATAGTTCATATAAATCCTAGACAATATGATGTTATAACTAATAACATTAAGCAACAACACAAACTAAAATAAAACGGTGGCTCTAACCAAAGTAGCTTTAAGAATCAAATCTAATACACGCGTCATCGGGGCTCCCAACGTCGTTACCATACAAGATTATGGTCTGGGAGGTTTGTTCTCTAACTTCTAAATTTGTGATGTAAGTGGGAATGTATATTTTGACAAGCTTCGTAACCCCAGAGAAAAAATTCTTTTGTCTCATGTGACACATTGGATTTTAAAAATGTGGGAGTATATCATCAGAACCAGGAAGCGTAAACACTTACAAGTTACATTACAGACGACCTGTGATCAACTGTTACAGCGATGATTGTAGCCTAAGGATTAAAGTACAAAAATTACCCAAAATCCGAGGTCCGTTTGTTGAGGTAATTGAGGGTCTATTGTAAGTCAGTGTTCTTAAGAGTAGTGTGACCGACGGCCGTGCTTATAAATAATTAGTAGATTCAAAAAATGATATAAAGTATAAAATATTCAAATGAGTAAATCAACTACCATAATAGAAAAAAATAAACAGGAAACTAGAAACAATGAATCGGTATGTATGAAATGTTTCACATAGAAGAATCTCCTCTGGATGGGGGAGGGATATTCTTCATCTTTACCGGAGGTGATTTTTACTATAATATGTAATTGATGGCGTTTTTATAGTGCCCCTTTCCTGTTTAATTGTTGCTAATATTTAACGCTATGAAGTCAGTTTCTCCGCTACTATGGGTACATAGCCATTCAGACCAAAAACTAAACAGACGACATTTAGCCAGGAACATGGGTGTTTTGGAACTGGTGTGGTGAGCCTGGGGACTGCGTGAGAACACGGGACCAATCGCGGCACGCCCTCATCTCCGTCTGTTACCCTTCGAACGAATAGAATATAGGCGGGGCGCAGGTGAAATTCCTGGGCAGCCGTCATACTGCTCTTTTTAATAAGCAGTTACAGGGTTTTACCAATGATATCATTATTTCCCAATTCTTGTCCTAATGACAGAGACCCGGGGCCGGAAGTCAATAACGCGTGGTTGCGTACCAGAGGTTTTGACTGCAGAGAAATCGGGGCGCATGGTAAAAATAGGGAAAAACGTTCCATATGTCTAGGTTTAATGAAGCTCAAATTATCGCACAGGCGACCAGTGCTCTACGGCTAGGATATGTGGCCCCAGTGTGGTCTGTTCTGTCAGGAGGCGGACGGGGAAGGAAGTTGTTTTCATTCGAATATTCTAAATTTAATGGAAAAAATAAAGCGGGGACGATATGAGGACGATTTTAGGAGCGGCAATTCCATAGTGAGCAACACAAAAAATCGGAATAGTCTTGATAACATTCGCATGTAGACCACATTTGTAAACTTGTAATAACTAGAGCGATTTAGAGATCCATCATCCAGACAATGATTCTTCAATACCGTATAAAGCACGGAACTACAAAGTTGCCCCATCAATGTACCATCCATACTACGGGTCCATTGGCGAGCAAGGGGCAGTGTCCTACAGGAATCAGATTCTGTAAAACAGAAGATGTATTGGAAACCTAATAGATGAAAGACCACCAGAAAAAAACATGTCTGGGGATAATAACATGAACCACAAACCTACAACACACGACACAGCACGTACTCGCATATACAAAAATACACACACAGCAAATTATAGGTGGGCGGAAAAATTGATACAGGGTGGAGGGGAGCCTCACAGCTAGAACAGTAAGATATGTGTGGCATACTTCAACAATGAGCGCGTAAGCACGGCCCAAGGGGCACAGAAAAAGGGGTCGGTTAGGAGTTCGGTTTAGTATGTGAGGAATAGAATGGACAGTGAGGAGGGAGACACAGTGGGAGACGCCATGAGGACGGCCTAGAGCATATAGAGAGAGGAAGCTGTGTATATGCAGAGAGCAGCATGGAGAGAACAAAAGAGGCAGAGACACAGGTACATGTACATGTCTGAGCTCTGAGGAATAGAAGGGACAGTGAGGAGAGAGACACAGTGGGAGATGCCATGAGGACGGCCTAGAGCATATAGAGAGAGGAAGCTGTGTATATGCAGAGAGCAGCATGGAGAGAACAAAGGAGAATGAGACACAGGTACATGTACATGTCTGAGCTGTGAGGAATAGAATGGACAGTGAGGAGGGAGACACAGTGGGAGACGCCATGAGGACGGCCTAGAGCATATAGAGGGAGGAAGCCGTGTATATGCAGAAAGCAGCATGGAGAGAACAAAGGAGGCAGAGACACCAGTACATGTACATGTCTGAGCTGTGAGGAATAGTATGGACAGTGAGGAGAGAGACACAGTGGGAGACGCCATGAGGATGGCCTAGAGTATATAGAGAGAGGAAGCTGTGTATATGCAGAGAGCAGCATGGAGAGAACAAAGGAGGCAGAGACACAGGTACATGTACATGTCTGAGCTGTGAGGAACAGAATGGACAGTGAGGAGAGAGACATAGTGGGAGATGCCATGAGGACGGCCTGGAGCATATAGAGAGAGGAAGAGGCCATATTTACACAATGTATGGGGTTGGAATTTCCTCTTTCTGGGTTTTTCTTCCTTGCTTGGAGTTTTCCGGGACGTGGCTTTCACTTTTGGGAATGATCCCAGGGAACTCGGGGCTCTCTCTCTTAGTGTTGGCCGATTTCGTGGGCACAGCTTGTCGGGTCGGGTAAATGTCTCCGGGACGGGGATGATTTGGCCAGTGGCGGGGAGGTTCTGGGCGGGTGGGGGGCGGGACGGGGGAGGGGGTGTGGGGGGATTCCGGGGGGGGGGGAGAGGGGGGACGTATATACGGCCGGCTCTATTATAGATAATATAAAAAAAAACCCTATACATGGGTGCCCAAACGGGGGGCACACGGTTTTGTGTTTGGTGTGGCACCAGCTACCGCTCCGTAGCCCGCTAGAAAGATCGGAAATGTCCCTATATTTCTACAGAATACGGCGACGTGCGACCATATATTCGTGGAGAGGGGGGGATGAGCAGTGCTCCTCATCCTCTCTCCCGACGCCCCGCATGTAGCCCGCCTGATAGGTACAGTGGGCAACGACAGTGTGCATGTAGCTAAGGCTGAACATGAAGAATCCAGGGGTGTGAGGGGCTTCATATAAAATATCTTATGAGGGTGTTTGGTATGAAAAATAGGCAATATTTAAGGAACAGGAGATGTTTTAGTTTCTGAATTTTAAGGCCACGTGAGGTGAACACAGAGGGGCCCACTGAAACTGGAGCTGGCCTGAGCAACCCATCAAAGTTGGGTTTGGGCCCAGCTCGTTGGCACTGAACATGAGGATTGTCGATCCTAGGTAAGTACAGCTGCCATCCTGGGTAGTTATGGTGAGGGGGAGCCAAAGTTCTGGCTAAAGTGCTGGGTATGGGGACCCCCAAAACGTATGTTTGGCACAGACCCAAAACATGTGTTCAGGCCACTCATCAGTAGATTAGAAAGTGGAAAGCCCCCAAGGCTGCCGTCCAATGGAATCCCAAATGAGGACAAAAAAAACACCCTTGATTTTAATGGAGGTCCATACATAGAAGTGAGTAGTCCATGGCCCAGATATCATCCATGTGATCAGTAAGGCAAGGCAGACCCCATGTCATGTCAACCTTTTCTTACTATTGGTGTGTCCAACCAAAAGGACACCTCAAATGGGTATAGGGACTGGACCATTAAGGAGGAGGATACTCACCGCCAAAAGAGGTTCTAAAGATTCAGCAAAAACTTAGTTTTATATCGGTGAGTTCTAGTCTGGGAATTCATTTTGGGGTCGGGGTCTTCCCTGCGTTTCTGAAGTTTTGGGAATCATTCATAGTCTTGTCTGATCTATTTTACAAGGTCTGACTTCGGTCGTGCACCTGGAATTCGGGGTTGAGGTCTGAGTCCCTTCTGTCCAGGGTGCTTATAATTAAGAATCTGGTCTGGTATTTTATTTTGGATTTAGATGATTGGTGATGGGAATCCCGGTTGCATATCTGTGGACCTACTTTAAGGATTTAAAGTTTAGTATGGTGCCCTAGTACATGACAGGTTATTCCTAGATCTGGGAGCGATCTGGTATATGTACCTGATTGTCGGGGATGGATGCTAGCGGATACAATACTTTTAAGGGTTCGTGGTTTGGGGGTCTGATCTATGATTGTAAGTGTGTACTGGGTTTCTGAGGACATGAATAGGTATATGAATAATTTAGGGGGGTTAGATTTGGGGGTCAACTTATACTTATAATTAATTTTAGGGTTTGGGGAAATATAAAACAGGAGCAGTACATGTTAGGGGTCAGTAGTTTCGGGGTTTCAACTGGAATTGATAGGTTTACGTTTTGGGGCATGATTCATGGTAAGGTTATGCTAAAGAGTTTTGATGGCAGACCCGTTGGGTTAAGGTGTCGCGAGTTGACTTCAAAGAAATTCATTGGTATCTAGAAAAACCCTGTTGGTAACACCACGAGCTCGGCTTGTTGCCACTTTAAAGCTATGGGTCCAATCTCATCACTATCTTAAGATCTGCCGGTTGCCGTGTTTACCCCCCCACCCTTTATATGTCTGTGCATGACAAGGTGGTAGTGAGATGAGCACACCCAAAGTTTAGGTCTTTTTTGTCAACTTATTTATAACCAAAAGTTCTGCCTTATGGTCCTGCCGAGAAAATCAGGGCAGCTTTACCCTCCTAACAACTAAGTATGGCTGTATTGACCGGACTTGTCTTGGCCACAACTGTTTTAGATTTGGGCCTGGACCTAAATTTCAGATCTGCCTCATCTCCGGTCACGCGGGACGGCTTATTTAAAGGGGTAAGCCTGTGACCTGCGGGGTGAGTGGAATGCCGAACCCCAACTTCTATACCAACGTCCGGTTTGGGTTCAGGACCCGAAACCTGCAATGTGCGGTCGGGGTCGGCTCATCCTTATGTAAGAAGTCTCCTCTGGGGCTTGAAAATTTTCTGGTTTTGGATCCTGACAGTTTAACCCCCATAAATAGTCATTTACTAAAACAAGTTGGGTGCCCCTTTTACTACCCTTTATGAGGAATAGTCCTGTAGATGATCCTGATAAGTGATGAATGCCGTTAGTCAAGCTCTAATATGTCCGTTGTGCCACGGAATCAAGCGGTGCCATAGGGGACATGTACCTTCCATATCTTATCTACTGTTATTTACATAGCAATAACAGCCAACAAGCCCATACAAACCGGGCAACATTTATGCCCGTGTTGTCCTGTGATACACATAAAGATCGTATTTAAACATAAAACCCGTTATTGAGGGTCAGTGTCCCCCCTCGGTGCAGTAGTATAGCTGTCACGTGGTGTGACACGTTCCTTAGGCAGGGAAAACAAACGGTGGGAGTTAATCTCGCCACAGATAAAATCCACAATGTACACTTATTTAGTGAGGCCATATTAAACTCAAGTGGTTTGGAAATGAGACCCGGGCTGAAACAAGCCCTGTCCAGTGTTCTGGCCCGTTGTGTTGTAAGAAACAGCATCCCACCCCGATTCCTCCAACAAGTTTGGACTACTCAAAATTAATCACTTGTGGCTTTACCCGGTCACTATTCCACGAGGATTGCAACAAGAGATTAATTCTGCGGTCGACACCAAAGACTTCTCATTTAATTGAGAACGAGCGTGGGCCGAGACAGAGAACAGATTTACGCATGGATGAGTGTTTCCAGTAAATTTTATCGAATAAAAATATGTCATATACGACTAGAAAATAAAAAGAAAAACCATAAATGTTGTGTGAAAGTTAACTAGTGACCTTATTACCTCCAGACCTCCCCATTTAAGGATTCCCCGATATAAATGTAAAAAAAAAAAAAAAAGCTTTTACAGGTATAACTATAAGACCCTAATCTGAGTCACTGTATTATACGACCTTGCTAAGTTTGAGTCAACTGAACCCTCCAGCGGCAGGACCTAGACTTCCTGTGATGTCCCATGTTCCTGTCATATGGAGGAGGCGTGAGACGGTCACTACTGTCTGCAGCCCCCTTCCCATCATCCCCTCTCGCAAATCAGTGGCGCGAGTGGCATGTATGTATCACGGACCCCCAACCAAGTTTGGGAGTGGTAACACTAGGGCACAAGGGCGTGCAGCACTACTCAGTCCAGAGCCTCCTCCAATCCAAAGCTGACAGTTACATAGGATGTACAGGAAGTCCTAAGTACTGGTGCCTGAGGTCATGAGAACAACAGGCCCCCAACTTTACACGGTAATTATAATATGGTGACCCTATTAGGGTCTTATTGTACCCTGGTAAGTTTTGGGATTAGTAGTAAAATACCTTTAATGCCCCCAAGGAGGTTCCTTACACCTGACCCTAATCCTACACCCGTGCCCCTCTTATTGTTCCTTACACCATATATCTCCCTTTGGGGGTTGACAAACAGTAATAGCCCACATGTAGTGTCCCCCAAATGTTTAAATGCTACTTTTGTGCCACCCACTTTGTATATGCACCTCTATATGTGCCCCCAACATGTAGTAATGCCCTCTACTGTGACTTAACTAACTAGCTGCAACTCAGTTTCTTTTTCCTTGTGACATCCAAATTGCTAATGCCACCTCCTGCAGTTGACCTCACCTGTATAATCCCCCTAGGCCATCCAAAACAGTACATTGCCTTTCTTTATGGTTTCCTCAAATGAATTTTGGCCTAACCACTAATAGCTACAAATATATATCTCTTATTATAACTACCGGCCCCTGTTTCCTGTGACCTCCACTTTGTATACGTAATGCCCTTCTTCTGTTTCATATCCCTCCACCCTGTATATGTTCCGCCACCTATAATTGTGTGTGTGGTATGTTTGTATGTGCATGTAGCAGGCTGTGTCGTGTGTGGTAGTGTGTGGTTCATGTGTATGATCCCCAGAATTTTTATCTGGTGTTTAATATTGGTGCATCTTATGTTTACAAATCTGTTCTGTAAGGACAGCTGCCCCAATTCTGTCTCCAATGGCCCGTAAGTAATGGATGGTACATGGATGGGCAACTTGGATCCGTCTAATATAGGAGATCATTGCTGGATGATGGGATCTTAAATCTTCTAGTTATTAAAATTGTTACAAATGTGGTTACATGAGATGTTATAAGAATATTCCTTTTTGTTTTCTCACTATGGAAATTGCCGGCTCCTAAATCGTCCTCATATCTCCGCTTTATTTTCCACTTATTATGAATTGCAATGAAAACAACTTCCATTCCCCGTCCGCTCTGCAGACAGCAACGGGGGCAAATTACAGCGGAAAGAGACTGTCGCCTGCGATAATTTGACTTCATTAAACCTGAACATAATGGACGTTTTTCATTTTTTCCATGCCGCCCGATTTCTTGCCAGTACAAAACCTCGGTACAACAACGCGTTATTGAGCTCCGCCCGGGCTCTGTCATTAGGAGCCAAGAATTGGGAAATAATGATATGCAGGTCTAAACCCTGTAATGCTTATTAAAGAGCAGTAATGATAGGCTGCCCAGGAATGTCACCGCACCGCCTATTCATTCTACTTCGAAGGGTAACATGACGGAGATGAGGGCGTGGAGTTGGTCCGTGTTCTCATCGCAGTCCCAGGCTCACCACGTTCCAAAACACCATGTTCCGGGCTAAGATGTCGTCTGTTTAGTTTTGGTCAGTGATGGTATGTACCATAGAGCGGGAGAAAGGACTTCATGCGTTAAAATTAGCAAAATAAACAGGAAAGGGGCATAAAAAAACCCATCATCAATTTACATAGTATGTATAAATCACCTCAGGTAAAGATGAAGAATATCCCTCCCCCATCCAGAGGAAGATTCTTCTAGTGCATACTTTACCATACACATGAGCATTGTTTTCTTTTCCTCCTGTTTATTTATTTAATGTAGTGTTTATCATTTGATTTTTACATTATTACTTTTGGATTAATTATTTTATACTACTAGCAGTCCCCTACTCTAACGAACACTTGAATTACAGACGGACCCTACAAGTTACAACGCGACCTTGGATGTTGGTAATTTATTGTACTTTATCCTTAGGCTACAATAATCAGCTGTAACAGTTATCACAGGTGTCTGTAATGAAGCTTTAGTGTTTACTCCTGGTTCTGATGATAACCCAACATTTTTAAAATCCAATTGTCACAGAGACCAAAAAAATTTTTCTCTGGGGTTACAATGTAAAATATACAGTTCCCACTTACATACAAATTGAAGTTAAGAACAAACCTCCAGAAACCTATCTTGTAGTAACCCGGGGACTGAGTGTGTATTAGATTTGATATCTAACAGGGTTTGTGTTTTAGAACATTTATTTTAGTTGTGTTGTTGTTTAATGTTATTATTAGTAACTAATATGTCTAGGATTTAATATGAACATTAGTTGGTACCGTGTACCTAATTATTTGGATAATATTCTTCTTTTTATGCCGTCATTGGGGCAGTATAGAGGTTATGGTGATCACTGTTGTCATGGGGGAAACATAAGTCCTGTTTAACCCCCTTAACGCTGAAGCCACTTTTCACCTTCAATATGCCCTGTGTCACTATAAATGGTTATAACTTCGAAACGCTTTAACATATCCAAGTGATTTTCAAAACTGTTTTCTCGTGACACTTTGTACTTCATGTTAGTTGAAAAATTTTGGTGTTATGTTTTGCATTTATTTATGATGAAAATCAGCATATTTGGTGAAAATTTGGAAAATTTTGATTTTCGAACTTCAAAATGTTCTTACTTTTCCTATATAGTCTAACCGCAAAAAAATGTAATAACTAAGATTCACTAAATGTCTAATCATGTGGACATGGTTTTTTAGGCATCCTCTTGTTTGTAGGATGTTATGGGGCTTTGAACGTTAGGTGCGATTTTTCACATTTTCAAAAAAATGCAAAACTCCTGCTATTGAGGGACCTGCTCAGGTTTTCATGTCACTTTGATAGACCAATAAAAAGTAAAACCCCATAATAATTACCCCATTATAGAAAACTACACCCTCAGCGTACGTTAAAACAACTTTTATGGAAGTTTGTTAACCCTTTAATTGATTTACAGGGGTTAAAACAAAATGGATACAATTTTGAAAGTAAACTTTTTGGCTAATGAATGTTTTTCAAAAATTTACAATTCTCAGTGGATAAATACCAAAACGCTCCACAAAATTTGATCCCCAATCCCTCCGCTATAAACATCCTCCATATGTGGTGGGAAACCTGCTGTATGGGCACACACCAGGGCATCGAGGGAAGCTGCGCCATTCAGAGCAGATTATGCATTGTCACTTTTTATGGCTATACAATCTTATTTTTTGGCAATTTGGACATTTAAGGGCTTATTTTTTGCGACATGAGATGCATTTACCAATAATTAATTGTGCGGGTCATTAGCTTATTGATGAGATTTATTAACTCTTGAATGTATGGGTGAAAAGAAAATTGTCAATTTTGGTTTACTTTTTTTCGGTATCTTTTGGGGGTCGTACACCGTACCTAAAATACTATATTATCATTATTCTATAGGTGAATACGGTTATGGTGAGACCCTCATTTATACAGTTTTTTCATTTAATTTTAACAATTTTACTGATAAAACTAATATAGAGGAAATCTCATTTGTTTTTTTTTGCATCACCATCTTTTCGGAGACGTAACTTTAATATTTTTTGGTTGACAGAGCTAGTTTGGGGCTTATTTTTTACGAGTTGAGTTGTTTTTCAGTGGTACCATTTTGGCGCACATAACTTTTTTTTGATCACTTTTTAGAACATTTTTGTGTAGAGATTTTTATGAAAAATGTACATTTTTGGCGTGTTTTACGGGTTTGTTTTTACGGCGTTCAACCGAGCGGGTCCAATATGTTTCTGAGTTTATTGTACGGATTGTTACGGACACGTCGATACCAAATATGTGGGTTTTTTTGGCGATTTTGTGGTTTTTTTTCACTTTATTGCATGTGTATAGGGAATATTTGTGTTTAGGGGACTTTAACTTTATTAATTAATTCTTTTTATTAAAAATTATTTATGTAATGTTTTTAACATTTTTATTAACTTTACAGGTTAGCCTGAACAAGTGATCCACTGATCCCTTGTTCAAGCTCGCTTCACATTACACAGTGTAATACAGATGTATTACACTGTGTTAATGTAACACACTGAGCATGCTGCGCATGCTCAGTGTGTTACAGCATGGTCCTGCTAGAAGGCACGGACCCGCTCACAGAAGCGGATCGCACAGCCCCCGGCACCGGCAGTCCCGGGCTGCGATCGGAGCAGCGGACCCCCCCCGGTAAGCGCGCGGGGTGTCTCCAGTCTTCTCAAATGCCCTAGCTTCTTCTCAAATGTCCATCTATTCTAAGAGCTCAGACATGTACCTGTACCTTGGTCTCTGCCTCCTTTGTTCTCCATGCGCTCTCTGATATACACAGCTTCTTCTCTCTATATGCTTCCAGGCCGTCTCATGGCGTCTCCCACTGTGTCTCTCTCCTCACTGTCCCTTCTATTCCTCACAGCTCAACATAGTACAGTACTGTTGTCTACTGCCTCTTTGTTCTCTCCATGCTGCTCTCTGCATATACACATCTTCCTCTCTCTATATGCCTCCAGGCCGTCCTATGGCGTCTCCCACTGTGCTTCCTCACTGTCCAACTATTCCTCAAGCTCAGACATGTACATGTACCTTGTCTCTGCCTCCTTTGTTTTCTCATGCTGCTCTCTGCATATACACAAACTTCCTCTCTCTATATGCTCTAGGCGTCCTCATGGCGTTCCCCACTGTGTTTCTCTCCTCACTGTCCCTTCTATTCCTCAGAGCTCAGACATGTACATGTACCTGTGTCTCGCTGCCTCCATTGTTCTCTCCATGCTGCTCTCTGCATATACAACAGCTTCCTCTCTCTCTATATGCTCTAGGCCGTCCTCATGGCGTCTCCACTGTGTCTCTCTCCTCACGTCCATTCTATTCCTCACAGCTCATACATGTACATGTACCTGTGTCTCTGCCTCCTTTGTTCTCTCCATGCTGCCTTCTGCATATACACAGCTCTCTCCCTATTATGCTCCAGGCCGTCCTCATGGCATCTCCCACTATGTCTCTCTCCTCACTGTCCATTCTGTTCCTCACAGCTCAGAACATGTACAATGTACCTGTGTCTCTGCGTCCTTTGTTTCTCTCCATGCTGCTCTCTGCATATAACACAGCTTCCTCTCTCTAATGCCCTAGGCCGTCCTCATGGCGTCTCCCACTGTGTCTCTCTTCACTGTCCATTCTATTCCTCACAGCTCAGACATGTACATGTACCGGTGTCTCTGCCTCCTTTGTCTCTCCATGCTGCTCTCTGCATATACACAGCTTCCTCTCTCTATATGCTCCAGGCCGTCCTCTTGGCGTCTCCACTGGCCTTCTCCTCACTGTCCTAACTATTCCTCACGACTCAGACATGTACATGTACCCTGTGTCTCTGCCCTCCTTTGTTTCTCTCATTGCTGCTCTCTGCATATACAAGCTTCCTCTCTCTATATGCTCTAGGCCGTCCTAATGGCGTCTCCCACTGTGTCTCTCTCCTAACTGTCCATTCTATTCCTCACAGCTCATACTGTACATGTACCTGTGTCTCTGCCCTCCTTTGTTCTTGCACCTTTGATCTGCCTTGCTTCTGCATATCACACTTCCCTCTTATAATGCTCCAGGGCCGTCTCATGGCTCTTCCCACTAGTCTCTGCTCCCACTGTCCATCTGTTCCTCACAGCTAAGACATGATTACACTGTACGTGTCTCTGCTCTCCTTTGTGTCTCTGCCATGATGCTATCTGCGCATATACACAGCTTCCTCTCGTCTATTGCTCTAAAAAGGAGGCCGGTCCCTCATGGGGCGTCTCCACTGTCTCTCTCCGTCACTTCCATTCTATTCTCACACAGCTAGAAGTTACATGTACCGGTGTCTCGCCTCCTTGTTCCTCTCCTGCGCTCTACTGCATATACCACAGCGTCTATATCTACATGCTCCTAGACTAGGCCGTCCTCATGGCGTCTCCCACGGTGTCTCTCTCCTCAACTGTCCCTTCTAATTCCTCACAGCTCAGACAGTGTACACTGTACCTGTGTCGCTGCTCCTTTGTTCTCTCCATGACCTGCTCTCTGCATATACCCAAGCTTCCTCCTCATCGCTATGCTCTAGGCCGTCCTCATGGCGGTATCCACTGTGTCTCTCTCCTCACTGTACCTACTATCTACTGAGCACTCAACATGAACATTTACCTGTGTCCCAAGTCCTCCTTTGTTCCTCTTCATGCTGCTCTCTGCATATACACACTTCTTCTCTATAGCTCTAGCGCGTACTCATGGCGTCTCTCATTGTGTCCTCTCTCTCTCCTCACTTGTCCCATTCTATTACTCACAGCTCAGGACAGTACATGTACCTGTGTCTCTGACCATTTTGTTCGTCTCCATGCTGCTCTCGCTGCATATAAAAACAGCTTCACCTCTCTCATTTAGCTCTAGGCCAGTGATGGGGAACTCATTCTAAGACGAGTGCCCAAACATTATTGTGAGTTCCAACCAAAATTAAAGCAATAACTTTTTGCTACCCTGTTCATCATCTTCAATTTGTCTCCCTGAGGGACATCAACATAGTAAGAAAGATTGACCATTTTCATAATTTTAGCTCTTTCCAGGTTTCCCTCTGTACACAGAAATTGTGGGGCAAGCAGGAGGTCCTCCAAAATAATTCAGACATGTCTACTCATCCTCCCTCTTCCTAAGTCCCAGTGAGCGAAGTAAGTATCAAAATGAGACTGAAAGCACATTTTTATGTTGATTGGTGGACTGGAGGAAAATTCTTGAGTTCCTGTTCTGTGTGCGGGGAGATGGCCCGGGTGCCCATCAGAAAGGGCTATGAGTGCCGCCTCTGGCACCCGTGCCATAGGTTCGCCACCACTGATCAGAGCCGTCCTCATGGCGTCTCCCACGTGTCTCTCCCTCACGGTCCCTTCTATCCTCACGCTCATGACTGTACATGTTACCTGTGTGCTCTGACCTCCTTTGTTCTTCTCATGCCACTGCTCTCTGCATATACACAGCTTCCTCTCTCTTATCTCTAGGCCGTCCTCATGGCGTCTCCAACTGTGTCTCTTCTCACTGTCTATACATTCCTCACAGCTCAGCCACTGTATGTACCTGTGTCGTCTTGCCGTGCCTCCATTTTCTCTCCATGACTGCTCTTGTATATACAACAGCTTCCAACTCTCTATTGCTCTAGGCCGTCCTCATGGCGACCAACCACTGGTCTCCTCCTCCTCACTGGTCCATGTCCAATTCCTCAAGCTCAGACATGTACATGTACCTGTGTCTTCTGCCTCTTGTTCTCTCCATGCTGCTCTCTAGCATTACACGTGTGTCTCCTCATCTGATATATGTCCAGCGCGTCCTTGGCGTCTCCCACTGTGTCTCTCTCCTCAGTCCTTCTATCTCACAAGTACAGCTCAGACATGTACATGTACCTGTGTCCTCTGCCGTCCTTTGGTTCTCTCCATGTGCTCTCTGCATTTATACAACAGCTTGCCTCTCTCTATATGCTCCAGGCCATTACCTCATGGCATCCTCCACTGTGTCTCTTCCTCACTGTCCTTCTATTCCTCACAGCTCAACATGTACATGTACCTGTGTCTCTGCCTCACTTGTTCTCTCCATAGCTGCTCTCTGTATTATACACAGCTCCGTCCTCTCTATATGCTCTAGGCCATCCTCATGGCGTCCTCTCCACTGTTGTCTCCTCCTCACTTGTCGCCTTTCTATTCCTCACAGCTGTCAGCATGTACTTCCCGGGTCTCTGCCTCCTTTGTTCTACATCCATGCTGCTCCTCTGGCATTATACATAAGCTTCCTTCTCCTATATCTCGGCGTCCTCATGGCGTCTCCCACTGTGTCTCCCTTCCTCATGTCCATTCTATTCCTCTCAGCTCAGACATGTACATGTACCCTGTGTTCTGTCTGCCTCCTTTGTTCTCTCCATGCTTGCCTCTCTGCACATCACAGCTTCCCTCTCTCTATTGCTCTAGGCCGTCCTACATGGCGTCTCCACTTGTCTCTCTCTATACAACTAGTATTTTATTCCTCACAAGCTCAGACATGTACATGTACCTGTGTCGCTGCCTCCATTGTTCTCCCTATGCTGCCTCTGTATATACTCAGCCTCCTCTCTTAATAGCCTCTAGGCCGTCCTCATGGCGACCCACCATGTGTCTCTCTCCTCATGCCATCATATCCTCAAGCTGCATACATGTACATGTACCGTGTCTCTGCCTCCTTTTCTCCTCCATGCTGCTCTTTATAGACACAGCTTCCTCCTCCTCTACTATGCTTCCAGGTCGTCCTCATGGCGTCTCCCACTGTGTCTCTCTCCTCATGTCCATTCTATTCCTCACAGTCTCAAGACATGTACAGTCCTGGTCTTGCCTCCTTTGTTCTCTCCATGCGACTCTCTGTATATACATCAGCTTCCCTTACTATATGCTCTAGGCCACCTCTCATGGCGTGTCCTCATCCACTGTGTCTCTCTCCTACACTGGCATTATATTCCTCACAAGCTCA
Organism: Engystomops pustulosus; assembly: GCA_019512145.1. Taxonomy (NCBI): domain Eukaryota; kingdom Metazoa; phylum Chordata; class Amphibia; order Anura; family Leptodactylidae; genus Engystomops; species Engystomops pustulosus. The sequence continues at coordinate 37,861 of WNYA01000361.1, read as the reverse complement.
GACATGTAATGTACCTGTTATTCCTGCCTGCCTTTTCTGCTTGCGCTCCTTGCATTCACATGTTGCTCTCTTATGCCCTGCGGTCCTCATGCCTTACCCACTGCTCTCGATGCTCCAGGTCCTCAGGCTTCCACTGTCCCATGTCCATTCTATTTCCTGCACAGCTTCAGAAGTTAGCCTGTACACTGTTTCTCTGCCTCCTTTTGTTCTCTCCATCTGACTCTCTGCATATACACATGCTTCTGACTCTCCTATAATGCTATAGGCCAGTCACTCAGTGGTTCTCCACTGTGTTGTCTACTCTCACTGTACCATTCTATTCCTCACAGCTAGACATGTCATGTTACCTGTGTCCTCTCCTCCATATGTTCCTCCATGCTGCTCCCTGCTATACACAGCTGTCCTCTATCTATATGTCTAGGCTAGGCCGTCCTCATGGCGTATTACCCACTTTGGCCCTCTCTCCTCAGAGTCCATATCTAATTCCTCACATTCTCAGACATATACAGTACCTGTGTCCTCTGCTCCTTTGTTCTCTCCATGGATGCATCTCTGAATATACACAGCTTCCTCTCTCTAATGTCTAGACCGTCCTATGGCGTCTCCCACTGTGTCTCTCTCCTCCACTGTCCTTCTTTTCCTCAGACTCAGACTTTGTACATGTAATCTGGGTGTCTCTGCCTCCTTTGTTCTCTCATGGCTGCTTCTGCAATATTCGTAGTTCATCTCTCTATATGCTCCAGGCCGTCCTCATGGCATCTCCAACCCTGGTCTCTCTCCTCACGTCCCTTTCTATTTCCCTCAGAGTCAGCATGTACATGTACCTCGTGTCATCATCTTTGTTCTCTCCTCGCCCTCATGCCTGCTCTGCTGCACATACCAGCTCCAGCTTCGCTCCTCTCCCTCACTGCTCTAGGCCGTCCTCATGCGTCTCCCACTGTGTCTCCCCCTCATGTCCATATCATTCCTCAAGCTCAGAACATGTACATGCTTGTGTCTCCTCACTTCCTCTTTGGTCTCTCCATGCTGCCTATCTGCATATACACAGTTCCTCCTCTCTATATGTTCTATGCCGTCCTCACTGGCGTCTCCACCTATGTCTCCCCCTCGCACTGTCCATATCTGTTCCTCACAGCTCAGAAACTTTAAATGTCCTGTGTGTCTGCTGCTCTTTGTTCTTACATGCTGCTCTCCTGCATATACGCAGCTTCCTCTCGTTATATACTCCTCTAGGCCATCCTACAGGCGTTCTCCCCCTGTGCTCTCTCCTTAGTTGTCCAATACTATTCCTCACAGCATCAGCATGTACCATTGCTTATCGGTGTCTCTGCCTCCTTGTTTCTCTCACATGCTGCCTCGCATATACAACGGCTTCCTCCCTCTATATGCTCTAGGCCGTCAGTCATGGCGTCTACACCACTGTGTCTCCCTCCTCACTGTCCATTCTATTCCTCAGAGCAGACATGTACATGTACCTTTGTCCATTCTGCCTTGTTCTCTTCATGCTGCTCCTCTGCATATAACCAGCTCTCTCTCTATATGCTCTGGGCAGTCCTCAGGCTCTCCCACTGTGTCTCTCTCTCCTACTGTCATTCTATTCGCACAGCTTCAGACTTTACATGTACCTGTGCTCTCTGCCTCCTTTGTTTCCTTCCATGCTGCTCTCTGGCACATACACAGCTTCCTCTCCACTCACTGCCTCGGCCGTCCTCATGGCGTCTCCCACGTGTCTCCCTTCCTCACTGTCCTACTATTCCTACTCACAAGCTCGACATGTACCATGTACCTGTGTCTCATCCTCCGTTGTTCTCTCCATGCTGCTCTCTGCATATCACCAGCTTCCTCTCCCTCACTGCCTTAGGCGTGCTCAGGCGTCTCCCTGTGTCCCTTCCTTCCCTCACTGTTTTTTCCATTCTATTTCCTCAAGCTCAGACATGTACATGTACCTGTGTCTGCTGCACCTTGTTTCTCCTCCATCTGCTCTCTGCATATACACAACTTCAGTCTCTCTATATGCTCTATTGCACGTCCTCTGGCATCTCCCACTGTGTCTCCTCCTCCGTCCCTTCTCATTCCTCACGCTCAGAAATGTACATGTAGACCTGTTTCTCTCTCCTTTGTTCCCTCTCAATGATCGGCTCTCTGCATATTACACCAGCTTCCTCTCCTTATTGACGCGCTAGGCGTCCTCATGCGGTCTTCCCACTGGTCGTCTCTCATCAACGTCCCTTCTATTCCTCACAGCTCAGACTTGATGATTACCTGTGTCTATCCTCACTTTGTTCTACCTCCATGCTGCTCTTTGCCATATACACAGCTTTCCTCTCTCTATATTGTTCTGATGCCGTCCTCAGGGTCTCCCACTAGTCTATCTCCTATGTCCATTCTGTTTCGCCATTAGCCAGACTGTACATGCGACATGTGTATCTGCCTTATTTGTTCTCTCCATGCTGCTTCGGCATATACAACAGGAGACACAGATACATGTACATGTCTGAGCTGTGAGGAATAGAATGGACAGTGAGGAGAGAGACACAGTGGGAGACGCCATGAGGACGGCCTAGAGCAGTGGTGGCGAACCTATGGCACGTGTGCCAGAGAGGGCACGCTGAGCCCTCTCTGTGGGCATGCGGACCATCTCCCCTGCTGTCTATATATAAATCATTAGAACTCCCGGCAGGCAGGAAAAGCTGCCGATCGCCGAGAGCTCCAGTGATCTCTTTCACTGAAGGCTGCGTCTGACCTGCTCTGTGCTCATTAGTGCTGCCTAGAGACACAGCAGCAGGTCAGTGCCCGCCCCTCCACTCCCTCCCCCTCCCCCTTCAGCCCGGGAACAGGAGGAGAGTGAGAGGGAACTGCCGGAGCTTACATTATCAGCGCACAGTGAGTACAGAGGAGTGCAGCAGGAGGGCAGGAGCTGCTCTGTGTGCATTACACAGGCAGCAGGCAGGCAGCTTTGGGACACTGAACAACTGTAGGTGCTTATTGTTTAGTGTCCCAAACTGCCCTGTATGACACATGTCTGTGGCCACATGTATACTGCCCCTTATCCAGTCACTTATCTCCTGTCACTGTGCCATGCTGCCAGTGACCCTAGGGTGCACTACACTGCCCTCACTGACAGCATGGCACAGGTGCCCAGAGCTCCAGACCAAGGGCATTGTATATATGTATGTATGTGTGTGTGGCCACAGACATGTCATGTGGTGATTTGATGGTAAATTCACCTGCCTGATTCCATGTAGATTTGCTGTTCGGTGCACCCACCCTACAACATACACATTACCCTACACACCCCCTCCCGAATTCAAAAATCCTTCATATTGCCACTGGATGGGGGTAGTGATCCTCAGTGGATGGGGGTAGTGATCCTCA
>WNYA01000361.1:10789-34395 GCA_019512145.1 Engystomops pustulosus | reverse complement strand
CATACATGGTCCCCTTATCAAACGAGCTGTGTCAGGCAGAATTTTGGGTTGTTTTCATGGCTTCCATGTTAACTTTGTCGCCACCCTGCTGTGCAATCCACAAAATATACTGGCAAACTTTTATCATGTACCGATATTATTTGAGCGCTTCTTGCTCACCTCCTTTGGTTCCTCTCTGCCACCCATTGGTTTGAAGCCTGAGTCCATTTAGGGTATGTCGCCATGACACTCTCTAGCCTGCTGCCGCTGCCTCTGCATGCCGTCCCCTATAGTGTCAGGGTCAATTATTGGATGTTTTAGATGCTATCTAGCTTCATTCTGTCACTCTGTCATGGCCATGCTGTTGCCCATAATTTTGGCATAATGGTGCGATTATGCAGCCTCAGAGGCATCCATGCATGCTGCCCCTGCTGTTTCCTGTCCATTTCCGTGGTGTTTCCATCCTTTTCTGAGGTTCCCAGGTGTTTGGCCAAGCTTCCCTGTGCAGAGCCTTGGTCCCCTTGAAAAATGCTCGAGTCTCCCATTGACTTCAATGGGGTTCGTTATTCGAGACGAGCACTCGAGCATCGGGAAAAGTTCGTCTCGAATAACGAGTACCCGAGCATTTTAGTGTTCGCTCATCTCTATTCCTGACCCCTGGCCTAGAGCATATAGAGAGAGGAAGCTGTGTATATGCAGAGAGCAGCATGGAGAGAACAAAGGAGGCAGAGACACAGGTACATGTACATGTCTGAGCTGTGAGGAATAGAAGGGACAGTGAGGAGAGAGACACAGTGGGAGACGCCATGAGGGCAGCCTAGAGCATATAGAGAGAGGAAGCTGTGTATATACAGAGAGCAGCATGGAGAGAACAAAGGAGGCAGAGACACAGGTACATGTACATGTCTGAGCTGTGAGGAATAGAAGGGACAGAAAAAAGAGGTAAGGGCACATAATTATATTATTGATTAAATTAAAACTGATAGTTATCTTTGATAACTCTGTAAGTTTTTAGCACACATTTTTCTAAACAATTCTATTTATTTATGTAATTTATTACACTTGACTATCCCTCCTCCGATTCATAAGTATAATCCTTTGACATAAACATATACGGTACATAAATAACACTATAACTGCATTCCACAGTCCATATACAGTATATTATTTTCTCATTTATAACTGTGGGTGAGATCAACTATCTTTTGAAATTTTTTGTGCGACAACATAAAATGTTTTCTATCACTCAGTTTTCATGGAAAACAGATGGTCTGCAGTGAAGAGCCAAATTTAAGCTCACATAACACTCAGATCTTCTGACTGCTACAATGGAAAAGAGACAGATATGCAGCCAACTGCTCACTTTAGAACGAAACGTTTGCACATTCTGTTTTGCACATATGCTAATTAACCCTCTTTTCATTTGACCAAAGCCCTGCATGAGATGAACATGTTATAGACATACATTTCATAGCTCAGCATTACACCCTATACTATTGATGTGCCTCAATGCAAATTATAATGAGTATACTTTATGCTTTTCTGAGATTGTAGCCTGTTAATGACTTTTCTTCCTAACCAGTTATAGCTTGTAATACAGAAAATATCCCAGTGGTACTTTCCTGGAGTTTAATGCTATAACATCTTTGGTAAGAAGAAGAGTATTGGCTTTTCTGCCAAGATTCCTTTCCAGTTCCAGTTTCCAGAATGAGCTGTACGGGCTTAGAACTTGGCATTTTCAGTTGACTTGTTTAACCCCTTCCCAACATTTGACGTAATAGTACTGCATCGGGGGAGGTGTGTTCCTGCAAAATGCAGTACTATTACGTCATGCTTTTGCCACCGGCTCCTGAACGGCGCCAGAAGCTGCAGGTGTCAGCTATATATTATAGCCGACACCTGCCTCTAACACCCGCAAACGGAGATTTCTCCGATCGTGGGTGTTAACCCCTGACACGCCGCGGTCGCGCTGACTGCGGCGAGCAAGGGGCATTTTAGAAGAATCGGACCTCCCCGCTGCTCCGATCGCAGCCCCGGGACTGCCGTTGCCCGGGGATGCGCGATCCTCCTCTGTGTGCCGCGTCCCTGCCTTCTGGCAGGACCCGGCTGTAACACACTGAGCATGCACAGCATGCTCAGTGTGTTACATTACATAGTGTAATACATCTGTATTACACTGTGTAATGTGAAGAAGAACTTGAACAAGTGATCAGTGGATCACTTGTTCAAGCTAACCTGTAAAAGTTAATAAAAAATGTTAAAAACATTACATAAAATAATTTTTTAATAAAAATAATTAATTAAATAAAGTTAAAGTCCCCTAAACAATATACGGTATCCCATATACATCCCCCCAGCGTGTAATTATACTGTATCAATATACAGCACCCCAGCTTAGTAATATACTGTATTCCCATTACAGCTCCCCAGTTTAGTAAATATACTGTATCCCAATACAGCTCCCCAGTTTAGTAAATAACTTATCCCCATATCATCCCCCAGCTTAGTAATATACGTACCCCATATACAGCCTCCAGCTTAGTAATATTACTGTACCCAATATACATCCACCCAGCTTAGTAATATAATGTATTATATAGCACCCCCCACCTCCTAAGTTATAAAAAATTATGGCCCCAAAGTAATATATATAGCAACCCCCCCACAGTAGTCAGTTAAAAATAATATTGGCCCCACCCCCCCATAATGATATCTATAGCGCCCCCCCCCAGTATTAAACGTTTTCTAGCACTCTATGTACCCCCTCCCAGTATAACATTGTTGAAACCTCCCCACTTATAATTAAAGTACATGGAAAAATAAGAAAATCATACTACCTGCAGGCAGCTGCTCCCTCGGCGCGCGGACTCCGGTCTTCACGCGGCTCTCCTGTGAGCCGCCGCGGGCTCCGCACAGTACCAGGCGGTGACGTCATGAACGCCTGTGTATGCTTCAGAACGGACGACGCAGCTGACGGGAAAGGCGCTTGCATCGCTCAGCATTAAATCAGCCTGGGGTGTCGTTAAAGAGGACAGGAGCGATTTTATAAGCTGGTGGGCGATTCGGGCGTTAGATGGACGCCCGAATCGCCCACTTAGAGCGGCCAAAATTTGCCGCCCTTTACAGGGACCCGCATTCTGCGCCTGTGGCGAGATTTTCATTCCATCATGGCAAGACGGCCCTGTATATGATCGCGGGTGTTAACCCCTAAGACCGTGTTGAACTGAGCGATCCTCCTCCCGGATGCCAGTTCGCTGCCTTCTGACAGGGACCAGGCTGTATGTAACACACTGAGCAGCGCAGTACATTTTTCATAAAATCCTACAACAAAATGTTCTAAAATTGATCAAAAAAGTTATGATGCCCCAAAATGGTACCACGGAAAAAAACAACTCAAAGTTCAAATATAGCCCTAAACTAGCTCTGTCAACAAAAAATATTAAAGTTACATCTCCGAAAAGATGGTTGATGATGGCAAAAACAAATAGATTTCCTCTATTTTAGTTTTAGTAAGAAAATGTAAAAATAAAATGAAAAGCTGTAGTAAATGAGGTATCACGTAATAGTCAGTGATCTGTAGAATAAAGATAATATAGTATTTTTAGTGTCGGTGTATGACCCCAAAACATACCAAAAGAAAGTAAACAAAATTGACAATTTATCTTTGCACCCATACAAGTCAAGAGTTAATTTAAATTCCTTCAATAAGCAATGACCAACTATAAAACCGTATCTCTCGCGTATAGCCGACCCGAGTATAAGCGAGACCCCTTTTAAAAATTTTTTTTTACACAAAAAAACCTGGTAAAACATATTGACCGGTATAAGCCGAGGGTGGGAAATGCATTGGTCACAAGCAACCCCCAAGATATAGCCAGCAGCCCCCAGTAGTATATAGCGCAGCAAGCAACCAGGCTGTAGTCTATAAGCAGCAGCAGCCCCAGTATTATAGCCAGCAGCCCCCAATAGGTATATAAGCCAGCAGAGCCGTCCTTCCCCCCAGTATATACCATGTAGCCCATGCCCAGGGACATCGCTGCCAGCCCCTGTGAGTTTTGATTTTTTTTTTTTGTTTCGTGTCGATTTTGTTTGACTCGAGTGTAAGCGAGGTTAATTATGTTTTCAGCACATTTTTTTTGTGCTGAAAACTCGGCTTATACCGAGCTATACGGTATTTGAAAGTGCATCTCATGTCCAAAAAAAAAAAGCCCTTTATGTCCAAATTGCCAAAAAATAAAGATTGTATAGCCATAAAAAAGTGACAATGCATAATCTGCTATGATGGCGCAGCTTCCCTTCGATGCCCTGGGTTGCCCATACAGCAGGTGTTACACCACATATGGAGGATGTTAAGCGGAGGGATTGGGGATAAAATTTTGTGGAGCGTTTTGGTATTTAATCCACTGAAAATTGTAAATTTTTGAAAACACATAAATCATTTGCCAAAAAGTTTACTTTCAAAATTGTATCGATTTTGTTTTACCCCTGTAAAACAATTAAAGGGTTAAACAAACTTCATAAAAGTTGTTTTAACGTACGTGAGGGGTTGTAGTTTTCTATAATGGGGTAATTTATGAGGGTTTTACTTTTATTTAGGTCTATCAAAGTGAATTGAAACCTGAGCAGGTCCCTCAATAGAGGAGTTTTGGATTTTTAGAAAATGTGAAAAATCGCAACCTAACGTCAAAGCCCATAACATCCTACAAAAAGAGTGCTAAAAAACCATTCCACATAATAGACATTGTGAATCTTAGTTATTAAATTTTTTTTTGCGGTTATGACTATATATGGAAAAATAAGAACATTTTGAAGTTCGAAAATCAAAATTTTTCCAATTTTACAAATATCTGATTTATTCATAAATAAATGCAAAAACATAACACCAAAATTTTTACACTAACATGAGTACAAAGTGTCACGAGAAAACATTTTTGAAAATCACTTGGATATGTTAAAGCGTTTCGAAGTTTATAACCATTTATAGTGACACAGGGCAGATTTGAAAAAATGGCCGTAGGAGTGAAAAGTGCTTCAGCGTTAAGGGGTTAAGGTACATATAGGGATACTACGTAATGTGTAAGGGTAAGGTGTAGGAGTCTTATCTTGAAGGGATTTTTTCGAAAGAATCCCAAGTATGTCTCCACGATCCAAATAGCTGCAATGTATTCCTCTGTATTGCCATATAGGGTTGAAGAGCATGGCAACATATAAATGTGCATGTATAGCGATGTTATATGTAGAATTTGTGATTGTGTGAGCATATCTTTGACTTGTTGCTACACGAAATGCACATAAGATGATTTTCATTTTGGACTGTAGGCCCAGATTGAATTTGGAGTGTGTAGAGTGCGCCAGATTTTTTAAACTGGTGCACAATCTTTATGAATCTGGCGCCGTCTGGCAATGATCGGGAAAGTGTCACATTATTTTTTTTGGTGTGCACTTGTTCATTGTGAAAGAATGTGGGCACATGAGAGTTACGTCAGACAGTAAACTGGGCACAAGCACCTTTAGGCAATGTTGGGGGGCCAATGTGTATAAATTAAGGTACAATGGGATTATACGTATATGTGTACAGGTAAAGGTTGTAGGAGTTCTATCTTGGAGGTATATTTTTAAAGACTTCCCCAGTCTTGTCTCTACGATCAAACTAGCGGCAATGTATTCATCTGTATTGCCATATAGGGTGAAGATGAAATGCCAACATTATAATATGTGCAAAGGGATAGCGAAGTTATATTGCTAGCACTGTGTATTGTTGGAGATAGTTAGATCTCGACTTTTTTGCTACACGGAATGCCACATAATGATTTTCATTTTTGACTGTAAAGGCCCCCATCATTACACATTAGATGAAAATGAAACACCATGTTTTTCCAAGGGAGGATAACCATTTATAAATTCTATGAGCTCGCAACTCTCCCCCTCCCCTGTTAACAGATAAGGAAAAATTATTGGTATGGGTAATACCAATTTGTGTTGTGCGGTATCACTCTTGACTTCAGAAAGGGGTTCTGGAAAACCCCACAAGGAGGCAGGTGTGGAAAAAAAAGCATACTCTCAGGTTTCCAGTTTGTGTCCTCTAGGACTTCGGATTTTTGGCACTACCGTAGGCACGTCTTGGAGTGCCATAGGACCTGCTTTGGCCAATTCAGTGGCCTATTTGATCCACAGGACATAAGTAACATTTATAATGCCAAAGCCATTCTTTCGTTGTACGAAGGTCTGCGGGGGTCGACTCATTGAAATGAAGTAGGTCCTGTGATCATCTCGTGATGTCTGGCCAGCGCCGTGTTGAGAAATGTGAGAGTTTGCCTACAGGGTAGTTAATTTTTCCTACCTTCATGCCCCAATTCCTACAGATCCTTTAATTATACATACAAAATCAGCCATTAAGCCCTGCATGTGTATGAAGGAGTTAGGAGAGATGTTCAAGCCAGCAGCTATATGCTATGTATGGGAGGTGTTAGTTCTATTGTACCTCTTTCCCTCTGTGCAGATCATACAGTGGCCCACATTTATTAAAGGTTGTTGCAGCAGTGTTCTGGGACTTTTCACTAAAAAAGAACGTGCAAACTGCTGCACAGGCGGGTCCCTAGGTTACGTGCAAAAATAGGGTCATCGGGTTTGTTCTTAAGTTGAATTGGTATGTAAAGTCGAAACGTATATTCTTAGATTGTAGTTTAGACAAAAAAAAAATGTTGCCCAGGGACATTGAATTTCAAATTTTAGCTGCAATTGGGACAGGGATTCTCAATAAACTTCATTATTACAGACATCTACAGAGATCATTGCAGTAGGGACTAAGCCAAAGCATCCAGAGAGCTTAAACCTAGGTCACCGAGGGCAGAGAGGTCGTCTGTTACTAAGGGTCGTCAGTTAGAAGTAGGTGCCTTAAGTAGGGACCGCCCTGGTATTTATCAGGGCTGCCACCAAAAGTGGCAATTATGGTCGCCAATTGGATGTGCGCCACAATTCTGTCCGCGTGCAGTGCATTGCACACTGCCCAGGCAATTGTGCAATATTTTAAAATTGTGGTCCAATATATCTTATGCTCCGACAAGTTCTTCATATCAGTGACAGTAATGGATGAATCTACAAGGCACAGATTATCATGCCCTGATATCGCCCACATAGAAATATCGGAAGAGCAGCAGCATAGAACTAAAACTTCAGAGGCACATACGGGGAACTGAACATATGGGGTCTTTGAGCCTTTTTGCTGCGTAATGGCTATTTGTGCCTATTTGGAATTATGACGCCCAATTTGCAGTGTGTTTCACCCTATTTGTCATTACATTGTGACCTTTTTCCAGATGTTTGCGACCAATTTTTATACTAATGCACCTATATGGAGGCAAACTAATTGCACGATAACATGCCAGACTGGATCATGCTTAGGAAAGGCATTGGTATGCAAAAAGATCTGCATTTGACAAAAAGCCAAAACGACAAAGATAATTGGGGGGTGGGGTGATAAAAATGACTCACAACAAGTGCAAAAAGAGGTGCCGGGACAAGGGGGGGAAAAAAAGATTTATTAAATGAACCCCATATTGTTGTTCTACAAAGATGTCCGAAGCTCTGTATATATCTAGATATCTATATATTATATAATATATATATATATATATGAATAGAATATATAGTAGAAAAAGATCCTCCATGTAAATTCCATGTAAATAAATATAATTATTAAAGAAAAGTGGCAGCACCCAAAAAACTGGGGAGAAAAAAGTACTTGTGTATTCCAACCGTTCTAAGATACGTTGGCTCCTCCGGCCTGAGGACTCCTCAAGCAAGGTATACAACAAGGAGTGAAATTATTTAAAACACAAAGGAATGACATCATTTCAAACTACATATAAGCTTTTCATAATATAACATAATACAGAAAAACACAATAAATGTAATTCAATGTACATCATGGACATATACGAAAGTGACAAACGTGCTTTAAGTTGTAAATGAGAGCACCTGAACCTTCGACTTAAAGTTTTGACACTTTCTATATGTCCATGAATGTACATTGCATTACATTTATTTGTGTTTTGTATGATGTTATATTATGAATTCATGATTCACCCAAGATTTATAGTATTTTGAAATTATGTCAATTCCTATTGTGTTTTACAAAAATTTCCCTCATTTGTGTACACCTTTGGATGAGGAAGTCGCTCCAGCCATTAGGAGCAAAAAAGTGCTTAAACAAAAGGCCTTGGCACATGGGACTTAAACCAGTAATTTTTATCACAAGTTTTTGGAGTGGGCCATCTGTTCTGTATTTTGAATTATTTTTGGGACTTTTACCAGGTCCAAATTTAGTCTCTTGATGCTGCGACTATCATATATAATATGCTATAGAGATATATATTATATATATATATATATATATACAAAAAATAGGCAGAACAGTCCAAAAATAGTGAAAAAAAGGGTTATCTTTATTTCACCTCCTGCAACGTTTTCAGCTGCACAGGCAAAGCTCGAAAAGGATCTGCTATGTAGTAAAATGGTGCAGGAGCGAAATAAAGATCCCCCTGTTGTTAATTTTTTGTTGGAGTGTGCCTTGCTTGGATTATTGGATATATATATATATATATTATATATATAGATTATATATATATAATTTTTTTTATTTATTTCCAATTAGCCCTTTATGAACCTTTATGTAACAAGTTACATCCATTGTTAGAAATAAAAGACACAACACAGAATAGAAAGTTAAAATTAATGTGACAGTTATTTAATATTTTTTTTAATGTTTAATTGGTTGTTACCTCCCGTCATCACAGAGAGGGTTTTTTTACAACGGACGATCAGGACAGGGAAAACCCCTGTGGAGGGGAGGAAAACCTGCAGGGAGGGGGAAACCATGGCGATTTTGTACTGCCCATTAATATAGGCATATAAGGGAAGGGCCGGGGAAGCTTATAACCATTGCTGTAGGGCCCTACCTACAGTGACTGAGGTGGCTACCGACAGTGATGTGTGAATTGTTATGTGGCGAGGTGGTTTCTGGACCTACCCAATGGACAGATGGCTTATCCATGTGCTTTTCTGGTCGTCTCCTCCTGATGGTTCTCGCAGCTGTCATCTCCCATTCCTGCCCAGAGGTAGGTATGGATGAATGATTCAGGCTTCCTTGCAGACCTCCTGATTGCATAGGCTGAAGTTGGATGATTTATGACGGACACAGGGGAAGCCATAGCTGGTCGACTCTGTAATCTTCCCTGGTGCTGTGGAATGAACCAGCTGGGAGCGGGGTAGCTTAGGTTGTTCATGGTGGTCTTTATTTCTCATGCCCATGGGGGGGTCCTCGGCAATTTCTGGTGACAGGTGTCCAGGTCTACCCAGCTTTGAAGCCAATCTTCTTGAGACGCAGGTTGCTACGGTGGTGGGGAATGGTAATGAAGAAAATGTTCATCTCCAGAAAACCAGAATCCTCAAGGCCCAGAAGAGGATCTATGTGCGAATGTCTGCCTGTGCTATTCAAACTGGACTGGCCAGGTAGAGGGCTGGGAAGAAGAAGTAGTTCCCTGTAGTGCATAGTGGTAAGTCTCTTTCTGAGAAATACTCGCAGGCAGTGGCAGGTGGGGTATTGTTATTGAAGGGTTTCGGCCGCTGTTCACCTGAAAGGAAGTCTGTATGTATAATCCTCCAGGAGGGCTCTGAGGAAGGCTGCCATCTCTTTCTTGCTGCGGTGCCAGGTCATCTTCCTCTGTTTGGGGGCAGGCTCCTGGTGTTCTGGTGGTGTAAGTATCCTTGCCTCTCCTTTTAGGTCTTTTCTCTGTCTCATCGATGTGGCCGCATCTTTTCGTGCTGCTGTGCGGTGCCGGTCCATATCCTCCTCTTGGGGACAGGCTCCAGGGGATCGGGCTGGTGAAGGCTCCCGTCTCTTTGTCTTCGGTCTTACTCAATGTGGGCGGGATATCTTCGCGTAAATCCGGGTTTTGGTTAAAATAAAGAGTAATTCCAAAGCGGTATGGGTGCTCATGCAGTACGGGTCCTGCTTATTGCCACTTGAGAGCTTTCATGACTGGCACCCCCAACTGTCATTTTTTCCTGCATTGAAGGAATGTCCTGCAATCCTAATGGGATGCTGAGTGTGGCACCTGCCACAGTACTGACACAAGCAGAAGTCTTAAGGGATATTGATCCTTACAGTCCGTTATAATTTTATGGTTATATTATACCAGTGTTGATTGGATTTGCCTATTTAATATTCACCTCAGAAAAATAACATAATAACACGGCAGACACTGATATTGTTAAAACAAAATATGTACATTAGCAACCAATCAGAGCTATGCTTCCATTTATGCCATTTAGGGGTTTTGTAAAAATAACGTACCTATTAGAAAAAAAAATTGGGAAAATCATATTTGTCTATAGCTGGGTATAGAATGTGCATATATTAGGCTTCTGCTTTACATCTGCGGGGAAAAATATGGATATATATGGTGTAGTAACTGTCACCTAAGTATGCAGTATGCTCTATTATTTAAAACTATGAAAGCCTGTGATTTGTGAAATACAAATAACAACCAAAGCTCAGCTTTTATTCCCCAGATCCATGTAGTAAATGACAGCTGTGCTGGATTGGTTCTATGGGTGATAGTTTGGATATAAAAGAGTAGTTTCCATGAAACACCCTTCCTATATGGTGACGAGGCAGAGGCCCTCAGCAGTCACATTTCAGTGAATAGACATTGTAAATATTTAATGTTTATGTACATATCATCATTTCATCCTACAAGTGTAATCATTAAATTTGGATCTTCTTTGTATGTCTCAAACATGAAAGTGTCCTGCGAACGTCCTGATCACTTATGGAAAGTAATTAGTACTCAGGCTGTATACTATCGACAATGGACCTCCAATGGTCATAAACATACGCAAAAGGCTTTGAACAAGAGAAGGTGTGTGAGATTCTCTGCACCCACTGGGGTCATTCTGGGGGTCTTGTGGTCATTATGGGGGTGGCAGGGGTTTTCCAACGGGATATTTGGCTGTTGAAACCTGAATCTTGTCTCTATGGTTTCATGAATCTCATGGGACGACCGCACTTACCATAAGGAACCACGTTTCTATTGTGGTGATTTCGGTATATGTATATGACTTTATAAGAAAAATATAGATAAAATATAGGTTTCCAGGTGCTCTGTGTTACCATATTACATAACTGTCTGGCAGTGATGTGTATATATTGGTGTAACGACATGTACAACCTTTAGCGTATCCCATTCACAACGTGGTATGTGCCCTGAAGGTGGTTCAGGTAAAGGGCGTGACTCCCTGCTTCAGGGTAGGTCCAGGAGTGCGGCTAGTTGTAAGAATTGTATCGAATATAAGTATTGTGGTCCAGGAGGGGGGCAGGAAAGGAAAGGTGGTGCCTCTGTGTAGTGGTGTTCTCTTTGATTTTGATGTATTTATTGTAGGACTTTGTCACACGGATGATTAGTAAAGTATTTTAAATATAAGTTATATGCGAGGGGTGTATGTTACTCGTGTGAGGTATGAAGGACTGGAGTGGGTGCTCCGGATAAATAGCAAAAACTAAGCGGCTAGATAAAACCACTGATGAAACCTATAGGAACTGCAAAATATAAAAAGAACCCAAGTTCCTTTATCAACAGGAATGCCTTGATGGATCGCCACATGGGGGAGATTATGTGTGAATGTTGTATTTGAAATAAATGAACCTATATGCAAACATTAAATAGAGTGCATAAGTGAATGTATTGTCTTACGTGTGTATTATTAAGTCTGTATGTATGTGTGCATACTTGGGTTTATACGAGCATGCATATCTGTGTGTATAAACATACATTTTTATATATATATATATATCTACGTTTTTTTCACATTGAATCTCGGAGTGCTGCCATTTCTATTAATATATATATATATTAAATATGAGTATATGATGTTGATATATATATATACACTCACCGGCACTTATAGGTACACATGTCCAACTGATCAGGTAACACTTAAATTATAATCAGCCAATCACATTGGTGGCCAACTCAGTGATTTAGGCATGTGACATGCGTCAAGACAATCTCTGCAGTTCAAAACCGAAGCAGAAGTGAGTTGAGTGCCTTTAACGTGCATGGTTGTTGGTGCCATAAAGGGCTGGTCTGGTATTTCAGAAACTGCTGATTATACTGGGATTTTCACAACCATCTCTAGGTGTTTACAGACAACTGTGTCCGAAAAAAGAAAAAACATCCATGAGCGGCCGTTCTGTGGGTGGAAATGCCTGTGTTGATGCCAGAGGTCGAGGAGGAATGGCAGGACTGGTTCCGAGCTGATATCAAGGCAACAGTGACTCAAATTGCCACCGTTCAACCAAGGTAGGCAGAAGAGCATTCCTGAACGCAACAGTACTGTCGACTTGGAGGCAGATGGGCAGCGAGAAGACCACACCTGGTGCCCACTCCTTCAGCTAAGAACATGGAAAACATGAGGCTACAATTGCCCAAGCTCACGAAATTGGACATAGAAATTGGAAAAAACGTTGCAGGTTGCTTGAGTCTCGATTTCTGCTGCGACATTTGGAGTGTAGGGTCATGGTGGTGTGGTTGTGTACATGGGTGTGGGGACTATTTTCTTGGCACTCTTTGGGCCCCTTGGTCACCAATGAGCATCGTGCAAGCGCCACACCTACATGGATTATTTTGCTTGTCAGTCCGTCCTTTATGACCACCAATGTAACCCAACATCTGATGGCTACTTCAGCCAGGATAATGCGCCATGTCATAAAGCTGGAATCATCCTCAGACTGGTTTCTTGAACTGACATGAAGTTCACGTACTCAAATAACCTCCACGTCACAGATCTCAAGCCATAGAGCATCTTTGGGAGTGGTGGAAATGGGAAGATTCGCATCATGGATGTGCAGCCGACAAATCTGCGGCAACTGTGTGATGCCATCACTTTTATTATATTAACGTTATAAAATCAATGACCCTACTTTTCAGTATCACTAAAGTGAGTTAAAAATCTACAGCTATAGTGGAAAGTTCATGTATCTCATAATACACAATGTATAGTATGGGGATTGGATAGTGTATCTTTAATGTATAATAATTTGTAAAGTATCAGCTATTTAGGCACGTACCTTCTACCACCTTAATGGAAATGATAAGAGAATGAAAGGCATATGTTACAACACTAGGGTTCATGTGTTGCTCCTCATTTAAGAATAAGTAATACACTTTACTTGTACTGCACCGTACCGCTCCCATAGGGCACCGTTAGCCCATTGCTGTGTATGGGGGACGTATAAACGTCGGCCCTATATACGTCTATATTCGTGTGTGAATATAGCCTTAGTGTCACAAAATTCTGACATAAACCAAAACCAAGGTATCGGCTAATCTAATGTAAAATTCCATCCAGCATGATTTGGAGCACAACAAAACTATAGAGTCCAACTTTGCACTGAAAGAACAGGGCTTCAGCTTCTGCACATCTGTTAGTGGTGTACACATCAAAATTCTGCACCAAAATACAGTGCAATGCTGATTATACAGAAACCTTGTCACTTCTTCTGAGAAAATTGTTCCGTATTTAAGAGCAATTGTTGATCACCTTTTCTTATTTCTCAATGTGCCATTCGTATACTATTCCTTCAAATTTGTCTTTCCATGAACACTCTAGAAGCTTACCATCTAGGTGGAGCTTGTCTGCTCCTTCTGCTACACTGTTCTGCTATGTATAGTATGTAGTTCACAGTGCCAGGGAGGGAGGTGACACAGGAAAAGAACAGGGCTGGAGAAAAGGATGTAAGTGTTTCCTATATTCTTGCCCCTGCCCTATCCTTCCTTTCCTGCTAAATATATATACAAAACCCGCTTCACACTTAACTCTACCCCAACTCTTAAGACTGCTGAACACTGCCTTTGTTGTACACCCAGTTGTTCTAATGTTACCCCCCCAGTGCTCTCACACATGCCCCCCCCCTAGCTGCTGTACTCCTGTGTCCCCCAGCTAATTCTCACTCCCTGACCCCTCCAACTGCTTACCGCCTCCTCCCACAGATTGCCCACCTCTGTCTCCCCAGCTTCTCCTCCCTTCCCACCCCCTGCTCAATCCTGTGTCCCTACAACCCCAGCTGGCAGACACTGACACACCCTGTGCACCTACTGCATGGCTTGCACCTTCCATGTTCCCCCCCCAGCTGCACAGCTCCTCGTGATAGTGATGGTCATTCGCAACGAGCCCACAAGAAGTTGCAGGAACATCGGGACCCAGTTAGCTCCCCTCAATGACGATAGTTCATTACTTAACCCCCCCCTAAATGGCTCACCATGCCCCCTTTACCCAATAAAATTGGCTTAAAAGTGGAGTGGAGAGGATGACTGGCTCGACTGAGGCTCCCTATTATATATTCTATAGGGAGTGGTTGAGGAGCCAGGTGAACCGGCTCTTCTAAGTGAGTAGATCCTAATAATCTCCCTCCACAGCTTCTCACAATATCAACATTTGGTTCCCCACAGCTCCGCAATCCTGTGTCCCCTACATAGTGACACACAAGCTGAACGGTCTGTGTCCCCACCCCAGCTGCTATCTGTGTACCCTTCACCCCCACAACTGATGAATATTATGGCTGCTAAACTACCATCCACAGTCCAAGTATCTATTCTGTGGAACAGAGTAAGTGGTGTAATACATATATCAGTATCTGTGTGTTACATATATGTCAGTACCATAGGCTGTGGTGTGCAATGCATGTTTAGTGGTAATGCAGTTATGCATGTGTATGGTCACAACTAACTTGTTATGCATGTACGATGGTATAAATGGTAATGTTGTAACATGTGGAATGAGTATATCCCTGGAATTTGTTTGTGTAAAGTGAACATGTGTTTTAAATGTGTATTTGTACAAGTAATGTGTGAACATGTGTGTTGTGTATATTATAGCTGACACCAGCCTCTAACACCCGCGATTGGAGATTTCTCCGATCGCGGGTGTTAACCCCTAAGACGGTGAACTGCACGATCCTCCTCCGGCTGCAAGGTCCTGCCTTCTGACAGGACCCGGCTGTAACACACTGAGCATGTGAAGAAGAGCTTAAACGAGCGATCAGTGGATCGCTTGTTCAAGCTAACCTGTAAAAGTAAATAAAAAAGTTAAAAATATTAAATAAAAATATTTTTTAATAAAAAGAATTAGTTAAAGTCCCCTAAACACAAATATTCCCTATACACATGCAATAAAGTGAAAAAAACCCCACAAAATCGCCAAAAAAACCCACATATTTTGTATCGCCGCGTCCGTAACAATCCGTACAATAACTCAGAAACATTACTGGACCCGCTCGGTGAACACCGTAAAAACAAAACCCGAAAAACACGCCAAAAATGTACATTTTTCATAAAATCTCTACACAAAAATGTTCTAAAAAGTGATCAAAAAAAGTTATGTGCGCCAAAATGGTACCACTGAAAAAAAACAACTCAACATGTAAAAAATAAGCCCTAAACTAGCTCTGTACACAAAAATATATTAAAGTTACGTCTCCGAAAAGATGGTGATGCAAAAACAAATGAGATTTCCTCTATATTAGTTTTATCAGAAAAATGTTAAAATTTAAATGAAAAAACTGTATAAATGAGGTATCACCATAACCGTATTCACCTATAGAATAATGATAATATAGTATTTTAGTGTACGGTGTACGACCCCCAAAAGATACGAAAAAAGTAAACCAAAATTGACAATTTTCTTTTCACCCATACATTCAAGAGTTAATAAAATCTCATCAATAAGTAATGACCACGAAAATTAATTATTGTAAAGTGCTCTCATGTCGAAAAAATAAGCCCTTAAATGTCCAAATTGCCAAAAAAAAAGATTGTATAGCCATTAAAAAGTGACAATGCATAATCTGCTCTGAATGGCGCAGCTTCCCTTCGATGCCCTGGTGTGTGCCCATACAGCAGGTTACCACCACATATGGAGGATTGTTATACGCGGGAGGGATTGGGGATCAAATTTTGTGGAGCGTTTTGGTATTTTATCCACTGAGAATTTGTAAATTTTTTGAAAAACACATTCATTTAGCCAAAAAAGTTTACTTTCAAAATTGTATCCGATTTTGTTTTAACCCCTGTAAAACAATTAAAGGGTTAACAAACTTCATAAAAGTTGTTTTACGTACGCTGAGGGGTGTAGTTTCTATAATGGGGTAATTTATGGGGTTTTACTTTTATTTAGGTCTCTCAAAGTGACATGAAACCTGAGCAGGTCCCTCAATAGCAGGATTTTGCATTTTTTATGAAAATGTGAAAAATCGCACCTAACGTTCAAAGCCCCATAACATCCTACAAAAACAAGAGGATGCCTAAAAAACCATGTCCACATGAATTAGACATTTAGTGAATCTTAGTTATTACATTTTTTTGCGGTTATGACTATATATGGAAAAAGTAGAACATTTTGAAGTTCGAAAATCAAGAATTTTTCCAAATTTTCACCAAATATCTGATTTTCTCATAAATAAATGCAAAACATAACACCAAAATTTTTCAACTAACATGAAGTACAAAGTGTCACGAGAAAACAGTTTTAAAATCACTTGGATATGTTAAAGCGTTTCGAAGTTATAACCATTTATAGTGACACAGGGCAGATTTGAAGGTGAAAAGTGGCTTCAGCGTTAAGGGGTTAAACAGGACTTATGTTTCCCCCATGACAACAGTGATCACCATAACCTCTATAGCTGCCCCAATGACGGCATAAAAAGAATGAAATATTATCAAAATAATTAGGTACACAGGTACCAACTAATAGTTTCATATTAAATCCTAGACATATTATGTTATAATAATAACATTAAACAACAACACAAACTAAAAATAAAGGTTCTAAAACACTGTTATAATAATCAAATCTAATACACGCAGTCCCCGGGTTACATACAAGATAGGTTCTGGAGGTTTGTTCTTAACTTCAATTTGTATGTAAGTGGGAACTGTATATTTTACAATTGTAACCCCAGAGAAAATTTTTTTGGTCTCTGTGACAATTGGATTTTAAAAATGTTGGGTTATCATCAGAACCAGGAGTAACACTAAAGCTTCATTACAGACACCTGTGATAACTGTTACAGCTGATTATTGTAGCCTAAGGATAAAGTACAATAAATTACCAACATCCAGAGGTCCGTTTGTAACTTGGGGTCGTCTGTAAGTCAGGTGTTCTTAAGTAGGGGACTGCTTAGTAGTATAAAATAATTTAATTCCAAAAAGTAATAAATGTAAAATATCAAATGAATAAACAACTACATAATAAAATAAATAAACAGGAAAAGAAAACAATGACATCATTGTATGAAATGTATCACTAGAAGAATCTTCCTCTGGATGGGGGAGGGATATTCTTCATCTTTACCTGGAGGTGATTTTATTACTATACTATGTAATTGATGGGTTTTTTATGCCCCTTTCCTGTTTTATTTTGCTAATTTTAACGCATGAAGTCCGTTTCTCCGCTCTATGGTTACATCCCATCACTGACCAAAACTAAACAGACGACATCTTAGCCCGGAACATGGTGTTTTGGAACGTGGTGAGCCTGGACTGCGATGAGAACACGGACCACTCGCGACGCCCTCATCTCCGTCATGTTTACCCTTCGAAAGTAGAATGAATAGGCGCGGGTGACATTCCTGGGCAGCCTATCATTACTGCTCTTTAATAAAGCATTACAGGGTTATTACCATGCATATCATTATTTCCCAATTCTTGGCTCCTAATGACAGAGCCGGGGGCCGGAGCTCAATAACGCGTCTGTTGTACCGAGGTTTTGACTGCAGAGAAATCGGGCGCATGGAAAAAAGGAAAACGTCCATTTATGCCTCAGGTTTAATGAAGTCAAATTATCGCAGGCGACAGTCTCTCCAGCTGTAATTTGGCCCCCGTGGTCTGTCTGTCAGGAGCGGACGGGGAATGGAAGTTGTTTTCATTGCAAATTATAATAATTGGAAAATAAAGCGGAGATATTGAGGACGATTTAGGAGCCGGCAATTTCCATAGTGAGAAAAAAAAAAGGAATATTCTTATAACATCTCATGTAACCACATTTGTAACAATGTTTAATAACTAGAAGATTAGAGATTCCATCATCCAGCAATGATCTTCTATATTAGACGGATCCAAGTTGCATCCATGTACCATCCATTACTTACGGGTCCGTTGGAGAGAATTGGGGCGGCTGCCCTTACAGAACAGATTTAAACATAAGATGCACCAATATAAGACACCAGATAAAAATTTCTGGGGATCATCACATGAACCACACACTACCACACACAGACAGAGCACTGCTACATGCACATACACACATACACACACAGCAATTATAGGTGGGCAGACACTATATACAGGGTGGAGGGGATGAACAGAAGAAGGGGCATTACGTATACAATGGAGGTCACAGAAAAAGGGGTCCGGTAGTTATAATAAGAGATATATATTTGTAGTATATTAGTGGTTAGGGCCAAAATTCATTTGAGGAACCATAAAGAAAGGCAATGTACTGTTTGGATGGCCTAGGGGGTATTTATACAGGTAGGTCACTGCAGGAAGGTGGCATTTAGCAATTTGGAGGTCACAAGGAGAAACTGATTGCACATATGGGTTAAGTCACAAGTAGGGGGCATAATACAGTGTGGGGGGCACATAGAGGAGGGCATTATACAAAGTGGGTGGTCACAGGAAGTAGCATTTTATAATTTGGGGGACACTACAGGTGGGGTAATTATACTGTGTCATCCCAACAAAGGGAGAGTATATGGTGTAAGGAACAATAAGAGGGCACACTAGGGTGTAGGATTAGGGTCAGTGTAAGGAACCTGGCTTAAAGGTATTTTCTACTAATCCCAAACTTTACCAGGGTAACAATAAGACCCTAATAGGGTCACCCATATTATAATTACCCTGTTAAAGTTTGGGGGCTGTTGGTTACATGACCTCAGGGCACCAGCACTTAGG
The DNA here is from genome assembly GCA_019512145.1 of Engystomops pustulosus. Lineage (NCBI taxonomy): Eukaryota > Metazoa > Chordata > Amphibia > Anura > Leptodactylidae > Engystomops > Engystomops pustulosus. The sequence continues at coordinate 15,406 of WNYA01000361.1, read as the reverse complement.
ACTTCCTGTGACATCCTATGTACTGTCAGCTTCTGGTGGATGGAGGAGGCCGTGGACTGAGTAGTGTCTGCACGCCCCTTGTGCCCTAGTGTTACCACTCCCAAATCAGGGGTTGGGGGGCCGTGTGGATACATTACATGCCACTGCAGCCACTGATTTGGGAGAGGGGATGATGGGAAGGGGCGTGCAGACAGTAGTGACTCCACGGCCTCCTCCATAAGACAGGACATGGGACCTCACAGGAAGTCCAGAGTCCTGCTGCTGGAGGGTCATTTGACTCAAACTTTAGCAAGGTAAGTATAATACAGGTGTCTCTAGTAGGGTCTTATAATTACCCTGTAAAAGCTATTTATTTTTTTTAAATAAAAATTTAAATGTGCGGGGACTCCTGAAAATTGGGAGGTCTGGAGGGTAATAAGTCATAGTAACTTTCACAACATTTTATGTGTTTTTCTTTATTTTCTAGTCCGTATATGACATAATTTTTCAATCGAAAAATTTACGAAAATCTGTTCTAGTCGCGCCCCGGCTCGTTCTTCAATTAAAATGAGAAGTCTTTGGTGTCGAGCCAGAAATGAATCTCTTGTTGCAAATCCTCGTGGAAGTGACGGGTTAAGCCAAAAGTGATTAATTTTGAGTTAGCCAAACTTGTTTGGAGGAAGCGGGGTGTGAATGCTGTTCTTACAACACATGGGGCCAGAACACTGGACAGGCTTGTTCAGCCCCGGGTCTCATTTCCAAACCCCTTGAGTTTAATATGCCTCTAAATGAAGTGTTACAAATTTGGATTTTATCTGTGGCGAGAATTAACTCCCACCGTTTTGTTTCCCTGCCTAAGGAACGTGTCACCCAGTGACAGCTTATACTCTGCCCGAGGGGGACACTGACCCTCAATACTGGTTTTATGTTAAAATAGGATCTTTATGTGTAATCATCAGACAACACGGGATAATGTGCCCGGTGTATGGGCTTGTTTTGCTTTATTGCTATGTAAATATACAGTAGCTAAGTATGGAAGGTACATTCCCCTATGGCACCGCTTATCCGGGGGCACAACGGACATATTAGAGCTTGACTAACGGCATTCATCACTTATCAGGTGCAGGTTTCCGGTCCCTGAACCCAAACCCGGACTTTGGATAGAAGTTGGGGTTCGGCATTCCACTCACCCCAGCAGGGTTCACAGGCGTTACCCCTTTAAATAAGCCGGTCCCCGTGACTGGAGATGAGCAGATCTGAAATTTGGGTCCAGCCCAAACTAAACATTTGGCCAAGGACAAATCCGGTCAATAACAGCCATACTTAGTTTTTAGGAGGGTAAAGCTGCCTGATTGCTCGGCAGACCATAAGGCATAATTTTTGGGTTAAGTTGACAAACAAAGGACCTAAACTTTGGGTGCGCTCATCTCTACCCTTGTCATTGCCAACAGCATATAAAGGCAACCGGCAGATCTTAAATAGTGATGAGCGGACCCATAGCTTTAAATGATGCCGGCAAAGTGGCAAAGCCAGCATCAATGGTGTTACCACAGGGTTTTCTAGTACCTGAATTTCTTTGAAGTCAAACTCGGCGAACCTTAACCCAAACGGGTCTGCTCATCAAAACTCTTATACCAGAACCTTACCATGAATTCATGCCCCAAACGTAAACCTATCAAATTCATTGAAACCCCAAACTAGACCCCTAACATGTATTCATGCTCCTGTTTTATATTCCCCAACCCCATAAAATTAATTATAAGTATAAGTTGAACCCCAAACTAAACCCCTAAAGTGTATTCATATACCTATTCATGTCCCTCAATCCCATAAAACTTATTCAGATCATAGATCAGACCCCAAACCAGAACCCTAAAATGTATCCATATTCCTGTTCATCTCCCCCGACATCATAGAATTTATACAGATCCCAGATCTAGAATAACCTTGTACTAGGCCCTTAAACTTAAAGCAGTCCTTAAAATTAATGCAAACTCCAGACCAGATTCCTAAAATGAAAAAAAAAATACTAATTCGGACACCAGACCAGATTTCTTAAATGTATTAAGACCCTAGACAAGACCTTAAAATGAATTCAGACCTCAACCCAGATTCCAGATCAGACCGAAGACCAGACCTTTAAAATGATATAAGACAAGACTATGAAATGATTCCAAACTTCAGACCAGGGAAGACCCCAGACCTACAAAGTGAATTCCAGACTAGAATACCGATATAAAAACAAATTTTTGGCTGAATCTTTGGACCATCTTTGTGGTGGCTCCTTCCTCCTTATAGGTCCAGTCCCTATACGCATTTGAGGGTCCTTTTTAGGTTGGACACAACCAATAGTCAGAAAGGTGACAGTGACATTGGGGCTGCCTTGCCTTACTGATCACATGGATGATATGTGGGACCATGGACTACTCACTTCTATGTATGGACCCCATTAAAATCAAAGGGTGTTTTTTTGGCCTCATTTGGGATGTCCGTTGAGTCATCCATTGGGGGCTTCCATTTTCTAACTCTACTGATGAGTGGACCTGAACCACAATGTTTGGGTCTGTGCCAAACAATACAGTTTTGGGTCCCCATACCAAGACTTTAGCCAGAACTTTGGCTCACCCCTCACCAGTAACACCCAGGATGGCAGCTGGTACTTATTCTAGGATCGACACTCCTCGATGTTCAGTGCCAACGAGCTGGGCCAAACCCAACCTTGAATGGGTTTGCTCAGGGCCAGCTCCAGGTTTCAGTGGGCCCCTCTGTAGTGAACTCACGTGGCGCCATTAAAAATTCAGAAACTAAAACAGTCTCCTGTTCCCTTAAATATTGCCTAATTTTTCATACCAAACAGCCCCCTCATAGATATTTTATATGAAGCCCCCATCACCCCATGGATTCTTCATGTACAGCCTTAGGCTACATGCACACTGCCGTTGCCCACTGTACCATAGCAAGGCGGGCACACGGCGGGGCGCGGGGAGAAGAGGAGGAGGTGAGCACTGCTCACTCCCGCCCCTCTCCACAGGAATATATGGCGCACGGCGCCGTATTCTGTAGAAAGATAGGACATGTCCTATCTTTCTACGGGCTACGGAGCGGTACGGTGCCGCACGTGTGTCCCCGTTGGGCACCGATGTATAGGGGGGTTTTTATATTGGCCGTATATACGCCGGCCGTATATACGTCCCCCATACATTTGTGTAAATATGGCCTTATGTAGGCCCCCCAGCAGCCATGGGCCCCGGCATGTGCCCAGGTATGGCCAGTGCTGGTCCTGAAACCTACTACTGATCCTATAATGAATCCCCCAGTGGAGATGTGCAGTTAGATAATTGCTCTACATGAATTGACCCTTAAGAGCTTTAACATCTGGGGTCCTGCACTACGGGGATCTATGTTTGGTGGCCTGGATGCGTTTTATCCTCTGGTCCACATCCAGTTGACATGACATCGCCAGATCTTTTCCATAGAAGGTAAAAAAAAAAACCATCTATCACTCGGCGGACCACCTCTAACACCCAAACATTGGCTTCCAGAACGTCCGTTCCTCATACACCGCGTCGTCTCGTTAATCCGGAGCTGAGAGTTCTCGTTCCAAAACCGCAGTATCATCCGACTCTCATTACTCCTCCTGTAGATGAACAACTCTACAAATAAGAGGTGGGGCGGCTACAAATTTTGGGGGATTTTCTAGCAACCTTGAAAAAAAAAATTGATCTTAAAAAATGAGTTTTTTTTTTTACCAAGCGTGGCTTCTACGTGAGAGGTGGCGCGGCTGGTAACGCACGGAGACCTTGCCCCAGCGAAAACAAATAAGCAATCCGGGCGAGCGGTCGGCCGTAATTAAATCCCGTTTGTTTCTCCTTCGTGCGCACAATCGGGACCTTGTGAGAGGGAACGTTTATTAAACAGGGAAAGTGCCAGCGAGTCCCGCGCTCCACGTAACCTAAGATGCGGCCGAGCAAGTGGATGTTTCAATCATTTACCTTCTCGGGAGCCTGACAGCGTTCTAAGAAATATCGCTCCTTTCCATCCCGCGAATGAATCTGAAGACGTCTTGTCCACCGCCGCAATCAATTATATCGTTATTCAAGATAAAGCAAACAGTTGTGCAGGGCGCTGCGCACATGGCGGCGGTGAGGTGTGCGGCCAGCGCCGGCCAAAGAAGGAAATTGGTGGAAAATCTCACTTTTTGGACACATGGCAAATGGGGAGCGCAGGAAAAGTAGGAAGGGAATAAAGATCGGTAACCTCAGCCCCGGAGCTGTCACAGCCTCCACCTACTAGAAAATGTCACATTTCAAAAACTGTCAGGATTATTATAAATCACAGAAATCAACCCATTCCAGGAGGGTGACATTTTACTTACTGAGACCTACCTCGTACGAGCGATGGGGGAGGCTCTGCCATTGGGGCCGAAGACGATCTTGTGACCATGGGGAGGAGGTCTCCATAGATGCTACTAAAGTGTCAAACTACTGTAATTTAGGTCAATGGGATAAAGATACCAAGACTACTGAAAAGTTCTGCATTACATAGGAATCTGCTTCACTCCCCCTGCTCTATAACATGCTGCCTGTTGCAGATAGGACACTATGTGCAATGTAATCAGCTCCACCTGCTCTATAACAT
>WNYA01000360.1:152475-176719 GCA_019512145.1 Engystomops pustulosus | reverse complement strand
ACAACTTTAACCCTGATTAACCCACCACCATCCCAATCCACACAACTTTTACCCTCCCATACACCGACACCCCACTTCCCTACAACTTTAACCCTGATTAACCCACCATCAACCCAATGCCCACAACTTTTACCCTTCCCCCACCAGCCCAAGGCCCACAACACTTACCCTGCTCCCTACCCAACCCCAATCCCCACATCTTTTACTCAACCGCACCACTGCCACTCCCCCACAACTTTCACCCTGCCACACACCACCAGTCAGCAATCACACAACTTTTACCCTGCCACCCTCCACCAGTCAGCAATCCCACAACTTTTACCCTGCCACCCACCACCAGTCAGCAATCCCACAACTTTTACCCTGCCACCCTCCACCAATACCCACAACTCTTACCCAGTTCCCCACCACTCTGATCCCCACAACTTTTACCCTGCAATCCCCCACCACTCTGCTATTCCAAAATGTTTACAGCAGAGGGAGGAAGCTGCTAGAAAATGAAGGTTACAAGTCACACAATGAGCAGACATAGAGTTATTCCTTAGGCTACATTCACACTAACGTATGGGGGACGTATATACGGCCTATATACGTCCCCCATAGGCAGCAATGGGCGCACAGCACCACCCGGGAAAAAGATAGGGCCTGTCCTATCTTTTCCCGTAATACGGCGCCGTGCGCCATAGGTTGCTATGGAGAGGGGCGGGGGTGAGCTGCACTCACCTCCTCCTCCTCTCCCCGTGCACTGCCGTTGCCCGCTACGGTACGGTACGGGCGGGCAACGGCAGTGTGAATATAGCCTTAGTGGACACTGATATCTGTACAGTGTGTAGAAGAACAGTTTAACATTTCTGCCCCTAACAAACCCAATGATGAGTTTCATTTTATCTGTTTTCATGTTGCAGAGCGGTAGAGGTCGGGGTACAATGATGATGGGGGGACCCTATATCCCTCCCTAGACCACTCATGGTGTAGGGACGGATATTTTCATAAGTCTCTTTTCCAGGTGATCCCGGCGTATCAAGACGAGCAAAGACGAGTGCAAGGATCAAGATGAAGAGGAGCAGAGGTGAGTATTCTCTTTTTTTTTACTATTTCATACTGGTTAATTTTCTTCAATTTTTATTCTTATATCCAGATAATAAATCATAGCACAATAATAAACTTACATAATTATTTTACCAGCCCACAACTTTAACCCTGATTAACCCACCACCATCCCAATCCACACAACTTTTACCCTCCCCTACACCGACACCCCACTCCCATACAAATTTTATCCCTGATCCCCCCACCATCAACCCAATGCCCACAACTTTTACCCTTCCACCACCAGCCCAAGGCCCACAACACTTACCCTGCTCCCTACCCAACCCCAATCCCCACATCTTTTACTCAACCGCACCACTGCCACTCCCCCACAACTTTTACCCTGCCACCCACCACCAGTCAGCAATCCCACAACTTTTACCCTGCCACCCTCCACCAGTCAGCAATCCCACAACTTTTACCCTGCCACCCACCACCAGTCAGCAATCCCACAACTTTTACCCTGCCACCCTCCACCAATACCCACAACTCTTACCCTGTTCCCCACCACTCTGATCCCCACAACTTTTACCCTGCAATCCCCCACCAATCTTCCATTCCAAAATGTTTACAGCAGAGGGAGGAAGCTGCTAGAAAATGAAGGTTACAAGTCACACAATGAGCAGACATAGAGTTATTCCTTAGGCTACATTCACACTAACGTATGGGGGACGTATATACGGCCTATATACGTCCCCCATAGGCAGCAATGGGCGCACAGCACCACCCGGGAAAAAGATAGGGCCTGTCCTATCTTTTCCCGTAATACGGCGCCGTGCGCCATAGGTTGCTATGGAGAGGGGCGGGGGTGAGCTGCACTCACCTCCTCCTCCTCTCCCCGTGCACTGCCGTTGCCCGCTACGGTACGGTACGGGCGGGCAACGGCAGTGTGAATATAGCCTTAGTGGACACTGATATCTGTACAGTGTGTAGAAGAACAGTTTAACATTTCTGCCCCTAACAAACCCAATGATGAGTTTCATTTTATCTGTTTTCATGTTGCAGAGCGGTAGAGGTCGGGGTACAATGATGATGGGGGGACCCTATATCCCTCCCTAGACCACTCATGGTGTAGGGACGGATATTTTCATAAGTCTCTTTTCCAGGTGATCCCGGCGTATCAAGACGAGCAAAGACGAGTGCAAGGATCAAGATGAAGAGGAGCAGAGGTGAGTATTCTCTTTTTTTTTACTATTTCATACTGGTTAATTTTCTTCAATTTTTATTCTTATATCCAGATAATAAATCATAGCACAATAATAAACTTACATAATTATTTTACCAGCCCTTTTTTTTTACTTTGTCATACTGGATGATTTCCTTTAATTTCCATTAAATATTTATTTGTCTAATCTTATATCCAGATAATAAATCATAGCACAATCATAAACCTACATAATTATCATACAAACCCACACCCACCCACTTGTTGAGCTTGGTAACGTTTGGCCCCTTTAGGACCCCATAAATTAAGGTGAGATTGATGTATGTACCACTCCTCTCATGGTCTTTGCGTTTGTTCTTAAGTTGAATTTGCATTTAGCTTTAATGGCACCAAAGATTATCATTAAAACTTTATTGCAGAGTAAAGCATCCAGAGAGCTTCACCAGAGGTCACAGTAATTGAAGAGTGGGCTTTAAGTCAGGTGTCTTTAAGTAAGTGACTGCCTGTACTGTGCTCCCTGCAGATTCCGCTCTTGGTTCTCCATTCATCATCAAAGAAACAATATTTATATCCTCTTAGTGTCTCACCTATCCTGGGTCTAAAGGGGTTTAAGATCCAAACTATTATTGACCCATCTATAGGGTAATCTGTAGGTGACTCCGCTGCTCGGCTGTGTTACCCTAAGGAGGGAGCCAGAAGCAGACGTCTGTAGTGTAGCGGCTATCCTGGTTACCACAGTGCACAGTTATACTAGACAGTCATATTCTGCGCCAGGTCTATCCCAGGGTCTGAGGCTGGAGGATAAATCTGGTGGAGGATGAGACGGTCTAGTATAACTCTGCTCCTCCTGTTGTCTTTACTTTACACCAGAAAATGCACTAAAATTCTGCCATTTTCGGTGTTGTCTCCCCCCAACTTTTACCCGACCCCCCGCCCCCCACCAACACCCCACTCCCCTACAACTTTTACCCTGATCCCCCCACCACCAACCCAATCCCCACAACTTTTACCCTCCCCCTCCACCAACACCCCACTCCCATACAACCTTTACCCTGATCCCTCCACCCACAAACCCAATCCCCACAACTTTTACCCTGATACCCCACTACCAACCCAATCCCCACAGCTTTTACCCCCCCCCTCCACTGACACCCCACTCCCATACAACTTTTACATTGTTACCCACCATCCTGCAACCCACCACCAATCTAGCGTCCCAAAACTTTTATCCTATTGCCCACCAACCTGATCCCCACAACTTTTATGCTTCCACCACCAGCCCAATGCACACAACACTTACCCTGCTCCCTACCCAGCCCCAATTAACACATCTTTTACTCTACCCCACCACCGGAACTCCACTCACCCAAAACTTTTACCCTGCCACCCACCACCAGTCAGCAATCCCAAAACTTTTACCCTGCCACCCTCCACCAGTGCCCTCAACTCTTAGGCTACATGCACACTGCCGCTCACCCCCGCCCCTCTCCATAGGAACATATGGGCCACGGCACCGTAATACGGGAAAAGATAGGACATGTCCTATCTTTTCCTGGGCTACGGAGCGGTACGGTGCCGCACGTGTGCTGCACCGTACCGTTCCTATACCCTGCCGTGAGCCCATAGAAGTGTATGGGGGACGTATATCGGCTGTATATACATCCCCCATACATGTGTGTGAATGCAGCCTTACCCTGTTCCCCACCACTCTGATCCCCACAACTTTTACCCTGTTCCCCACCACTCTGATCCCCACAACTTTTACCCTGCAATCCCCCACCAATCTTCCATTCCAAAATGTTTACAGCAGAGGGAGGAAGCTGCTAGAAAATGAAGGTTACAAGTCACACAATGAGCAGACATAGAGTTATTCCTTAGTGGACACTGATATCTGTACAGTGTGTAGAAAATTGAAGAACAGCTTTAACATTTCTGTTCCTAACAAACCCAATGATGAGTTTAAATTTTTCTGTTTTCATATTGCAGAGTGGTAGAGGTCGGGTACAATTATTGTGGGGGGACCCTATATCCCTCCCTAGACCACTCATGGTCTAAGGACAAATATTTTTGGAAGTCTCTTTTCTAGGTGATCCCGGCGTGTCAAGAAGCAGACGTCTGTAGTGTAGCGGCTATCCTGGTTACCCCAATGGGACAGATTTATCAAAAGTATCTAAAACTCAGACAGTGCACAGTTATACTAGACAGTCATATTCTGCGCCAGGTCTATCCCAGGGTCTGAGGCTGGAGGATAAATCTGGAGGAGGATGAGACGGTCTAGTATAACTTTGCTCCTCCTATTGTCTTTACTTACACCAGAAAATGCACTAATATTCTACCATTTTCGGTGTTGTCTCCCCCCAACTTTTACCCCCCCCCTCCCCCAACCCCCCCCTCCCCTACAACTTTTACCCTGCCCCCCCCCCCCACCAACCCAATCCCCACAACTTTTAGCCTACCTACCACAACTCTACCATCCCAAAACTTTTACCCTAATCCCCACTAGCTCAATGCCCACAACACTTACCCTCCTCCCTACCCAACCCCGATCCATACATCTTTTACCCTGCCCCACCACCGCTACCCCACTCACCCAAAACTTTTACCCTGCTACCCTCCACCACTACCATATGTCCCAACAGCTTTTACCTTGACCCACAACTACCACCCAGACCCCCCATAACTTTTACCCTGCCCAGAAGCCCGTGCTACCCCAATAATGCTCAGTAATTTTTTACAGAAGCTGTGTAATATATAAAAAGCTATTTGACAAGCGCTGCATAATCTGTGTGCACTATATAAATAAAGGAATTATTATTATTATGAAAGTGCCTCCTCATCATCTTACTATATCTCCATCATCCTCCCTCCTTCCCTCCTAATCGGCTTTTCCCTCTGAAGTCTCTGATTTATGTCATCTTTTCCAGGCACAATCTCACAGAGGAGTCGGATTATATAGAAGTCTATGGAGAGGGGGGGCAGTGAGAAGGAGGAGAAACGCCTCCACCCACCGGCACAGAGGGGACAGAAAATTTAGAGACACAGACCGCAGAGGGAGGAAGCTGCTAGAAAATGTAGATTACAAGTCACACAATGAGTAAACATAAAGTTATTCCAAAGTTGAAGAACAGCCCAACATTTCTGCCCCTTTAACCCCGATGATGAGTTTCAATTTAAATTGCAGAGGGAGGGGCCTAGTATGGTTATGATGGGGGGACCCTATATCCCTCCCTAGACCACTCAGGGGTAAAACATGTTTCAGTGTTACTGAATGTTATTTTATGTTACTCCCCTGTCCTGGAGAATGACATCATAGTATACATTACTAGATACATCACAGAGAGGGCGGAGCCTACTCACCCAAAACTTTTACCCTGCTACCCTCCACCAATGCCCACAATATTTACCCTGTTCCCCACAACTTTTACCCTCCCCCACCACCACCCTGATTCCCACAACTTTAACCCTCCCCTGACTCCCCACTCCCACACAACTTTCACCCTGATCCCCCCAACACCAACCCTATGCACACAGCTTTTACCCTCCACTGACACCCCACTCCCATTCAACTTTTACCCCGATCCCCCCACTACCAACCCAATCCCCACAATTTCCAAATCCCCCCAATCCACTAAATCTGGTGGAGGATGAGACGGCCTAGTATAACTCTGCTCCTCCTATTCTCTTTACTTACACCAGAAAATGCACTAAAATTCTGCCATTTTGGGTGTTGTCTCCCCAGCCATCACAACTTTTACCCTACTCACCCAAAACTTTTACCCTGCTACCCTCCACCAATGCCCACAATATTTACCCTGTTCCCCACAACTTTTACCCTCCCCCACCACCACCCTGATTCCCACAACTTTAACCCTCCCCTGACTCCCCACTCCCACACAACTTTCACCCTGATCCCCCCAACACCAACCCTATGCACACAGCTTTTACCCTCCACTGACACCCCACTCCCATTCAACTTTTACCCCGATCCCCCCACTACCAACCCAATCCCCACAATTTCCAAATCCCCCCAATCCACTAAATCTGGTGGAGGATGAGACGGCCTAGTATAACTCTGCTCCTCCTATTCTCTTTACTTACACCAGAAAATGCACTAAAATTCTGCCATTTTGGGTGTTGTCTCCCCAGCCATCACAACTTTTACCCTCCCCATCCACACACTTTACCCTCCCCCCACCACGTCCTGATCCCCACAACTTTACCCTCGCCGCTACTCCCGCACTCCAGCACAACTTTTACCTGATCCCCCAACACAACTCCTATGTCGCCACAACTGTTACCTCTCCACTGACACCCCGCGCCATTCACTTTTACGCCTTATCCCCCAGCCACGCACCAATCTTACCAACTTTTACCTAGCTTCTCCCCACCATCGCCGCCCTGGATTGCCTCCACAACTTTAACCCTCACTGACAGCCGGCCGGCCCCATACAACCTTTACCTCTTTGATTCCGCTCCTACCACATCCACCCTGAATCTACACAACTTTTACACCTATGAGCTCCCCCACCACCCCTTATCTAGATCCCCACAACTTTAAACCCTCCGCTCTCCACTGACAAAAGCCCTGGCACTCTCCATACAACTTTTAGTCGCCTTATCCCCCCACCCACCGGATAGCCGCTAATCCCACAAATTCCAGACTCCCCGCAATCGCCGCTGAATCTGTGGAGGATAGACTGGCTTCTGTAGTATAAGCTCTGGCTCCTCCTATTTCTCTTTAGCTTACGTAGCCATAAAATGGGGTCACTGTAAAATTCTGGTCGGTCTGCCATTTTGGGTGTTGTCTCCCCAGCCATCACAACTTTTACCCTCCCCGAACACCCCACTCCCCTACAACTTTTACCCTGATCCCCCCACCATAAACCCAATCCTCACAACTTTTACCCTGCAACCCACCACCTCTCTACCATCCCAAAGCTTTTACCCTATTCCCCACTACCCTGATCCCCAAAACTTTTACCCTTCCCCACCAGCCCCATGCCCACAACACTTACCCTGCTCCCTACTCAACCCCGATCCATACATCTTTTACCCTGCCCCACCACCGCCACCCCACTCACCCAAAACTTTTATCCAGCTACCCTCCACCAATGCCCACAATGTTTACCCTGTTCCCCACAACTTTTACCCTGATCCTCCACCACTACCATACGTCCCAACAGCTTTTACCTTGACCCACAACTACCACCCAGACCCCCCATAACTTTTACCCTGCCCAGAAGCCCCTGCAACCCCAATAAAGCTCAGAAATGTTTCAATAAATCAGCTGTGACATAGATAGTGACTACAAGAAGCCGTGTAATATATCTTATCAGATGAAAGCGAATTGGCAAGATCTGTGCATAATCTGTGAGAGCTATATAAATAAAGGAATTATTATTATTATGAAAGTGCTTCCTCATCATCTTACTATATCTCCATCATCCTCCCTCCTTCCCTCCTAATCGGCTTTTCCCTCTGAAGTCTCTGATTTATGTCATCTTTTCCAGGCACAATCTCACAGAGGAGTCGGATTATATAGAAGTCTATGGAGGGGGGGGGGCAGTGAGTAGGAGGAGAAAAGCCTCCACCCACCGGCACAGAGGGGACAGAAAATTTAGAGACAGAGACCGGAGAGGGAGGAAGCTGCTAGAAATTGTAGATTACAAGTCACACAATGAGTAAACATAAAGTTATTCCAAAGTTGAAGAACAGCTGGAGAATAACATCATAGTATACATTACTAGATACATCACAGAGAGGGCGGAGCCTGGAGGTGCAGGTTCTGTGTATGCGCCCCCGTAGGCCAGTGCCCTGTATACTGCAGGGGTGCATGTAACCAAGTCCAGCATGAATGTCATATCTAATACACAGAAGATAAATCCATCATATACAGTCACTACCCTCCTGTTACTTTCTGTGCATAATCTGTGAGAGCTATATAAATAAAGGAATTATTATTATTATGAAAGTGCTTCCTCATCATCTTACTATATCTCCATCATCCTCCCTCCTTCCCTCCTAATCGGCTTTTCCCTCTGAAGTCTCTGATTTATGTCATCTTTTCCAGGCACAATCTCACAGAGGAGTCGGATTATATAGAAGTCTATGGAGGGGGGGGGGGGGGGCAGTGGGTAGGAGGAGAAAAGCCTCCACCCACCGGCACAGAGGGGACAGAAAATTTAGAGACAGAGACCGCAGAGGGAGGAAGCTGCTAGAAATTGTAGATTACAAGTCACACAATGAGTAAACATAAAGTTATTCCAAAGTTGAAGAACAGCTGGAGAATAACATCATAGTATACATTACTAGATACATCACAGAGAGGGCGGAGCCTAAGTAACAGGAGGTAAGATGAACTGCATACAATGATGGAATTTTATTTCTGGTATTAGATATCGTACATTCATGACCTGAGACTGAGTTACATGCAGCCCCATAGCCGTTATACAGGGCGATGGCCTACGGGCGGGAGCATACACAGAACCTCGCACCTCCTCGCTCCCACACTCATCGTTTATGCTATGGACTGAATTGGGCTGTATAAAGGAATTCAACCACAGAAAAAAGGTAAAAACACTGAAAGACTGCAACCGGCCCAAGCACCCGACTCTCGTCCCCATGATCTTTTTTCTAATCTCAATCTCTTTCTAGATGATCCCGGGATGCAAGCGTAGCAATAAAAACCCGGGATCAGATGAAGATAAGGTCGATATTTTTCAGATGTTTTTTTTTAACTTATTTCATCTGGATGATTCCCTTTCAGTTTCCATTAATATTGTAGTTTGTCTATCTTATATGCCAGAATATAACTCATAAGGCACAAATCATAAACCTACTATTATCATACAACCCACACCCCACCACCATTGTGAGCTGGTAACGTTTGGGCCCCTTTAACCCCCCCATAATTACAAGGGCACCTACACCACAATATCTACCTATAAAGTAGTATTGGTGGTAGGTTGTAGATCACTGGGTGTGAGGATAGCCCTTTTAAGGGTTCTATCTCACGTCCCCACCTTTTTTGATAAACTCTTTTATACCACTATATCAATTTCATTAGTGCGGCTACTCGGGGCGTGAGTAGTCCGCCTCTGAGGTTACAGCGCGGCTACTCACGCCCCGGTAGTCCACTTTACCCCTCCTACCACCCTCTTCGCGCGCAGTCGCGTAGCTGCCGGCCCTCTCGTCATCCTGCCGTCCTGCGGCATGCGTCAGATAGCATTCCGCGCCTTCCGCGGATCACTGCTTCCGAAACAGCTCGTGGCCTGCTCTCTGCGCTGCGCATAATGCATGATCGCCGGACGAGGGCGCTCATGCTAACGCGGAGTTCGCCCGAAGATGGTGTATAGAGGGGTAACGTGGCTACCCCGCGTGCGTGGAGTCGCCGCCTCGTGTACACCTCAGATCGTGCTACTCCACGCCTCAGTAGCCGCATAAGTAATTTGATATATCTGTTTAACAGTTATCAAAAAGGTCCGAAGATGTGAACCCTGGGTCGGGCGCGGGTCTTTGGGCGTTCTATGTTTCCCTACTAGCAACTTTTAACCTTGACTTCTTGTGATAATATTAATAAAAACCACTTTCCCTTTGAACTTGGCAATCTGCACTTTCCTTTCCTCCGACTCCTGACACAGGAGTAAGAGTGTCGATCATGGTACACGGAACGGTAACGAGGATTGCGCTTGAACCCCAGTGAGGATCGAATGGTGATGCCAAGGATCCGGGGATATCTTTTTTTTAGTCTACGGAGAAGGTGGTGAGAGTTTTCTCGTCTTTGATAACTCACAAGGAGTAGAGCACTACTTATATTTTTTGATCCTGTGACTTTCTGGCATATTTTGGGATGCTGTGTTAGTGGCTCCTCCACCCATTTTAAATTCAGTTTACTAACTCCCTTTTTTCAGACCTGTCTACTGTTGTCAAAGGTCCGTCTTGTAACCTAGGGTGGTCTTTAAGTCGGGTGTCTTTAAATGATAGGGGACCTGTCTGTACTGTGCTCTCTCAGATCCACTTTGGTCGTTCCATTCATCATCAAACAGAAACATATTTATTCCTCTTAGTGTCTCACCTATCCTGGCTAAAGGGGTTTCAGTCCCAACTATTATGAACCCATCTTAGGGTATCTATAGGTGACTCCGCTCCTCACTATGTAACCCTGAAGAGGAGCCCAGAAGCAGAGTCCTGTAGTGTAGCGCTATCCTGTTACCACCACATGGGACTGATTAATCAAAGTATCTAAAAACTATCCCAAAGTGCACAGTTATACTAGACATCATATTCTGGGCATGTCTACTCCCAGGTCTGAGCTGGAGGTAAATCTGGTGGAGGATGAAGACGGTCTAGTAAACTCTGCTCCTCCTATTGTCCTTACTTACACAACCGAAAATGCACTAAAATTCTTTGCCATTTTGAGTGGTTGTCTCCCCCCCAACACACCCCAATCCCCAAAACTTTTTACCCTCCTTCCCACCGAAAACAACCCCACTCCCTACAACTTTTATTAACTAAAAAACACCCTGATCCCCCACCACCACCAATCCTCCACCACAACTTTATCCCTCCCCCCACACACACCCTACTCCCCCAACATCCTTTACCCTGGCCCGTCCCACTACCAACCCAATTCCCCCCACACTTTTTTCCCTCCCCTCCCCAACCACCCACTCCCTGCAACTTTACCCTTCCCCCCCCCCCCCCACCAACCCAATCCCACAACTTTAACCCTCCACCAACACCCCCCCCTCAAACTTTTAACCCTATTACCCACCACCATCCCATCCCAACACAACTTTTACCCCCCCTACACACGACATCCCCATCCCATACAATTTTATCCCTGTCCCACCCCCCCCACATCAACCCTGCCCACAACTTTACATTTACCCTTCCACCACCAGCCCAAGGCCCACACACACTACCTGCGTCCCTACCCACCCCAGCCCCCAGCTGTTTACTCACGCCCCACTGCCACTGATCCCCCCAACTTTTACCCGGCCCACCCCCACCATCAGCCATCACACAACTTTTAACCGCTGCCACCCTCCACGTCAGCAATCCCCAACTTTTACCCTGCCACCCACCACCAGTCCAGCAATCCCACAACTTTTACACTTGCCACCCCTCCACCAATACCCACAACTCTTACCCAGTTCCCCACCACCTGGATCCCCCACACTTGACAGAACCCCTCAGCCCCCACCAATCTTCCATTCCAAAGTTTTACGGCAGAGGGAGGAAGCTGCTAGAAAATAGTTCAAGTCAACACAATGAGCTAGACATAGAGTTATTCCTTAGTGGGACACTGATATCTGTGACAGTGTGTAAAGAACAATTTAACATTTCTGGCCCCTAACAAACCCAATGATGAGTTTCAATTTTATCTGTTTTCATATTGCAGAGCGGTAGAGGTCGGGTACAATATGATGGGGGGACCCTATATCCCTCCCTAGAACCACTCATGGTGTAGGAAGGATATTTTCATAATGTCTCTTTCCAGGTGATCCCGGCTGTCAAAGACGGCAAAGACAAATGCGCAAGGATCAAGATAAAAAGGAGCAGATTTGAGTATTCTCTCTTTTTTTTTACTATTTTAATACTGGTTAATTTTCTTCAATTTTTATTCTTATGTCCATAATAAACTCATAGCACAATAAAACTTACATAATTATTTTACCAGCCACCTTTAGGGCTCATATTGTAAGGTGAGACTGATGTATGTACCACTCCCTATCATGTTCTTTTGGCTTGTTTTTAAATTGAATTTGTATGTAAGTCAGAATTGTATATTTTATAATTGTAACTCCGACAGAATATTTTGTCCTTGTGACCACTGGATTTTCACAATTTTTTTTCTTTAACAATGGCACCAAAGTTATCATAAACTTCATTACAGACACCTTACAGCTGATCTGGGACTAAAGTAACATCCAGAGAGGTCGGCTCTGTAACTAGGGGTCATCGTAAGTCCAGGTGTCTTTAAGTAGGGAACAGATGTACGTGTGCTCCCTGCAGATTCTGCTTTCGTTTTTCTCATCAAGAAATAATATTTATATCCTCTTAATGTCCCCCTATTCTGGGTCTAAAGGGGTTTCAGTCCCAAACTATTAATGACCCCCATCTATAGGTAATCTGTAGGTTACTTCGCGGCTCGGCTGTGTTTACCCTAAGGAGGAGCCACCAGACGTCCTGTATTGTAGCGGCTATCCTGGTTACCCACAGTGCTCAGTTATACCTAGACAGTCATATTCTGCGCCAGGTCTATCCCAGGTCTGAGGCTGGAAGATAAATCTGGTGCCTTGCTACACCAGAAAAAATGCACTAAATTCTAACCATTTTGAGTCTTGTCTCCCTCCAACCACCCCAATCCACACACACTTTTACCCTCCCCCCACCACGTCCGATCCCCACACTTTAACCTTCCTCCCGACAACCCACTCCCACACAACTTTTACCCTGATCCCCCAACACAACCCATTCCCACAACTTTTAACCCTCCACTGAAACCCCGCTCCCCATTCACTTTTACGCCTGATCATCCCCCCAACCACCCCAATCTACACAACTTTTACCTAGCTCCCCCCCCCACCCTGATCGCCACAACTTTAACCCTCCCCGACAACGCCCTCCCATACAACTTTACCTGATCCCCCCACACCCAGACCAACCCCCACAAATTCAACTCCCACCCCCAATCCACTAAATCTGGTGTAGGATGAGATACGGCCCCTAGTATAACTCGCCCTCCTATTCTCTTTACTTACTTACAAACAGAAAATGCACTACAATTCTGTCTCCATTTTGGGTGTTTGCTACCCCACCATCACAAACTTTTAAACCCTCCCCGAACACCCCACTCCCCTCACACTTTACCCGATCCCCCACATAAACCCACTCCTCACAACTTTTACCCTGCACCACCCCCCCTCTCTACCATCCCAAACTACCTTACTACCCTATTCCCCCACTACCCCCTGATCCCCAAACTTTTACCCTTCCCCACCCAGCCCCATGCCCACAACACTTACCCCTGCTCCCACTCAACCCCGATCCATACATCTTTTATATCCCTGCCCCACCCACCGCCACCCCCACTCACCCCCAAACTTTTATCCAGCTAAACCCTCCACCAATGCCCCAATTGTTTACCCTGTTCCCACAACTTTACCCCTGACCTCCAACCACTACCATACACGTCCCAACAGCTTTTACCTTACCCCACCTAGCCCACAACCAACCCCCCATACTTTTAACTTTATTAACCCCCTGCCCAGAAAAGCCCCTGCAACCCCAATAAAGCTCAGAAATGTTTCAATAATCAGCTGTGACAATAGATAGGTGACTAGACAAGAGCCGTGTACATATTCTATCAGATGATAGCGAATTGGCACGATCTGTGCATAATCTGTGAGGCTATACAAATAAGGAATTATTTATTAAGGAAAGTGCTTCCTCCTATCATCTTACTATATCTCCATCATCCTCCCTCCTTCCCTACTAATCCGGTCTTTTCCCTCTGAAATCTCTGATGAATTTTAACTTTTCCAGGCACAATCTCACAGAGGAGTCGGATTATATAGAAGTCTATGGAGGGGGGGGGGGGGGGCAGTGAGTAGGAGGAGAAAAGCCTCCACCCACCGGCACAGAGGGGACAGAAAATTTAGAGACAGAGACCGCAGAGGGAGGAAGCTGCTAGAAAATGTAGATTACAAGTCACACAATGAGTAAACATAAAGTTATTCCAAAGTTGAAGAACAGCTGGAGATGACATCATAGTATACATTACTAGATACATCACAGAGAGGGCGGAGCCTGGAGGTGCAGGGTTCTGTGTATGCGCCCCCCGTAGGCCAGCGCCCTGTATAACTGCAGGGGCTGCATGTAACCAAGTCCAGGCATGAATGTACATATCTAATACACAGAATATAAATCCATCATGTACAGTCACTTACCTCCTGTTACTTACCCACTCAGCACACAGGAGAGCGACCAATGGCATCACTCAAATAAGAAATTCTTTCTAAACAAGGAAAAAGATTAAAAGACAATAAACCTCTACAATTTTGGGATATTTTGCAGCTTTTGCAGTTTTTTTAGGTTTGTTCTTAAATTCAATTTGCAAGTTGGATTTGGTAGATTTTATAAATTTAGCTCCAGACAAAATTCGATTTTTGTCTCTGTGACAATTGGATTTTCAAGATTTTGTGCTGTCATGGGAACAAGGATTATCAATAAAACTTCATTACAAACACCTTACAGCTGATAAAGGCACCCAGAGAGCTTCACCAGAGGTTACAGTGGGCAGAGAGGTCCGTATGTAACTAGGGGTCGCCTGTAAGTCGGGTGACAGGTTCCTATAGACACTACACAGTAAATAGTGATGATGTGGTTTTTATCAAGTGTGTGACTTACTTTGTTAGTAAATTTGCAATATCAAACTTTACCTGGTTCCCTCCACCACCCGCAGTGATGTCCCGGGGGGTGCGCATTTCAAATTGTAACATCCAATTGCTTGTTTGATATTGCATATTTAACTAACAAAGTAAGCCGCACATTTGATAGAAATGTCATCACTATCTACTGTTTAGTGTCTATAGGAACCTGTCACCAGTGAGAAATATCCTTCTGTTGACAGGTTCCCGACTTAAAGGGCATCTACCACCAGGATGAAGGACTGTATACAAATTAGCCTGAGGGGCTCCAGGCTCTATTAACACCTATGGAGCCTGGAGCCCCTCAGGGTAATTTGCATACAGTCCTTCATCCTGGTGGTAGATGTTCTTTAAGTCGAGAACTGCCTGTATATCCAAATACTGTATATTATATGTACATCCTTTCATATAGCGGCTGCAATTCTTTATATACAATGACATCCTGGATATCCTCTAATATGCAGCGACCCTCCCCCCATTACATAGATTTATCTCATATACAGTTATATATGCATCCTTATATACAGTGATCTATAGGACATTATACACAGTTATGTATAGGAAATTATATACATTGATATTCACATTACCCATATACACATCAGACACATCTCCCTACAGTAATAAATGTCTCCTCCTCTGTGATATGTGTAATAGGGCAATTATCCTTAGAAGAATTGTCTATTTTTGAAGCTCCACCCACATGACTCCCACTGATAAGGTAATTCCTAGACCCCCTGCTGTCACTGCTATAGGGTCAGGGAGGTGTATTCTCAATCCCATTAACATCAATGGCCATCACTCCAAGTCCTGGGTAACCAGGTAGGGGACAGGGGGCGCTCTACCCCGACTCTCACCTGCATTATAGTGCTCCTCCGGCCATAGATGAAGCCTCCCCATGAGTCCTTCTGTGCAGTAACTGTGTGACCTCCTTCTCTTCAGATGTCTCCGGGGAGCAGGAGGAGTCCTTCTTGCTGGAGGTCTGGATGGAGGGGCAGCGGCGTCTTCTGGTGTAAACATGGCCGCCATCCCCTACTCCTGGTCTCCATGGAGTCATTGTCACAGCCGGAGTCATGAAGCGGCTGAGCTGTGACCTCACTGTGACAGGTTCTGAGGTTCTGCTGTCTGTATATATGGAGGATGACAGGACCTGAGGTTCTGCTGTCTGTATATATGGAGTTTAAAATTTAAATCTAAACAAAGATACATGTTTATATATCTAAGTTCTTTGGATGTGTAACTAGTGGATATCTTTTAATATATTGTTGTGGGAGGGGCCACAGTCAGGCTGCCGAGCCTGGGCGCGGGGCCCATCCTCAATGAGGTGCTCCATGACCGCTGGGACCTTAAATCTGGCCCTGGGTATATGACTGTTATATGACGGGTGCAGGACTGGTATATGGTGGTATGATGGTGTATGAATGGTGTTATGACTGGCACATGACTACACATGACTAGGTTAGATAGCGTATGATGGTTAGAACTGGTATATGACTGGCACATGACTCGGTATGACTGGTATATGACTGTTATATGACTGTTGCGGTGGTGTCAGTGGTGACACTAGTCAAAAGATTCGCGGGCGTTGCCCCGGATCTTTTGGTGGTGACCCGGATATCCATGGGTCTCAGCCGACCATTATCCCAACTGCCGGGGATTCCTCCCTGTCTCATCACAATTCGTGTCCTCATGGACATCTGATCGTGATGAGTGAGAAGCTTCACAATGCACAGCGTTGTACATTCTTCTCAGGACTGTGATGACGTCACGATCACAGACCTGCAGGCGGAAAGCAGGGCACGGGTGCATGAGTGAGGTTTGAGAGGGAGACAAAGTGGGATACAGTGGGTGCTGTGTTGTGGGGACAGTATGGGGGACATAACAGGGAGGTGTGTTTGGGGACATTACCAGGGTTTTGCGTGTGTGGGGACATGTACTGGGGGGACATTACAGGGGTGCTGTCTGTCGGGGGACATTACAGGGGTGCGTGTTGGGGGACATTACAGGGGGGGTGTGTGTGGGGACATTACAGGGGGACTGAGGTGTTGGGACATTACTGGGGGGCTGAGTGTGGGGACATTACTGGGGGACATTACAGGGGTGCTGTGGTGTGGGGACAATACGGGTGGCATACAGGGGGCTGTGTTGGGGGAAACATACAGGGGAGTGTGTATGGGGGCATTACTGAGGACATACAGGGTGTTTGCTGTGGTGGGGACATTACTGAGGACATACAGGGGTGCCGTGTTGTGGGGTACATTACAGGGGTGTGAGTTGTGGGGACATACAGGGGGGTCTGGTGTGGGAGGACATTACGGGGGCATTACAGGGGTTGCTGTGTGTTGGGGCACAATTACTGGGGTAACAGGGGGATGTGTGTGGGGACATTACAGGAGCTGGTATTGGGACATACTGAGGACATTACAGGGGTGGCATGGGTGTGGGGACATTAATGAGGACAGTACAGGCGGTGCTGTGTGTGGGGACATACGAGGGCTGGTGATGTGGGGACATTCACGGGGTTGCTGTGGTGGGGAACATACAGGGGTGCTGTGTGTGGGGACCATAACGGGGACTGGTGTGGGACAATATAGGAACCATTACAGGGGGGATGTGTGTGGGACAATTACATGAGGACATACAGGGGGCGGTGTGGGTGGGGACATACAAAGGGGGCGGTGTGTGGGACTTACAGGGGTGCTGTGTGTGGGGACATTACATGGGTGCTGTGTGTGGGGACATTACAGGGGTGCTGTCTGTGGGGACATTACAGGGGTGCTGTCTGTGGGGACATACTAGGGGTTGCGTGTGTGGGGGACCATTAGGGGGAAACATTACAGGGGTGCTGTGCTGTGTGGGGACCATTACAGATGGGCTGGGGGCATAAGTGTGGTGGGGGACATTACAGGGGTGCGTGACGACTGGGGTGACTAAGCTGTGTGTGTGGGACATTACTGGGGGCGTGTATGAAGACTAAGGGGACATTACAGGTGAGGGCTGGGTTGTGGGTATGTGGACATACTGGGGGATCTTACAGGAGGGCTGTGTGTGGGGGACTACATGGTGAGGGACATTAGGTAGGGCATAAGTCGGTCTACTGGGGAATCAAGGGGGGCTGTGTTGTTTGGAGAACATTTACAGGAGGACATCAGTGGGTGCTGTTTGTGGGGACGTTACAGGGAGACTGTGTATGGGGGGAAATTATTTGGGAACATTACGGGGAGCTGGTTGTGGTACATTATGGGGACAGTACAGGGGGCTGGTGTGTGGGACACTTACTGGGGGACATTACAGGGGGCTGTGTATGGAGACATTACAGGGTTGCTGGGATGAAGACCTTACAGGGTGCGTGTTCTGGGGACATTACAGGGGGCTGTCTGGGGGACATTAATAGGGGCATAAGGGGGGCTGGTGTGGGACATTACGGGGGACATTACAGGGGTTTGTGTATGGGACATTACACGGGGTGCGTGTTATGGGGACATACTGGGGTGCTGTTATGGGGACATTAATAGCGGCCAACGGGGTGGTTGTTGTGGGGACATTACTGGGGGACCTTAACGGGGGAACCCTCTGTGGGGACACATAAATGGGGACATTACAGGGGGCTTGAGTATCGGGGGCTTGGAGACATAAAGCGGTCTGGAGCTAGAAGACACAGAACAAGGCAGACAGGTATATGGCGTGAAAAAAATCAAATTTTATTAGAGACTATGTTGGTCTTAAAAACAATTAAACCCTGTAAGAAAAGGGTGTAGCAAAGCCAGACATACTCCCCAGTCATGGCAAAAATCATTATATAGTACTGAAAAACACAAGTATAACAAATGTTGCCAATGCTAACAAGCGGTAACACTAAGTATGGAATAAGCTAGGCGACAAAAACAAGGACATTCAAAAAATAATATAGGCCCTTATGGAGATAAGGCATCACAGTCATGCCCATAGTTGCTGTAAACAATTATACTCAATAAAATAAAAATAGTATTTACCGGTACAGAGAGTGAGGGAGTGGGGAGAGCAGGGACGGCCCCACGCGTATCGCCCATGCACGGGCTTCGCAGGGGATGTTACCTGTTGTAAGTATCTGGTTTACATGACTTTGCTGCTCTGGACACAAAACAAGCGTGCCACCCGCCCCCTGGGGAGGTCCCACCCCACGTGACTTATACGGTATGCGTGGGGACCTGATCCAAGATGTGGTTGCTTTCCAACGACTGGAAGGGGGGTGTGTATACCCAAAAAGCAAGCTGGGAACGCTGTGGGACTAGAGGTTCCATCGATAAAAATTTAAACCAAGCGTGTCCAAGTCGGAAGCCAATTAAGGGTAGTATAGAGAAGGGACATTGACAACACCGAAGAGATGTCGTCATTCATATACTGATAATGACGGCGGCTCAGCGGGCAGATTATATTGGCAACATGGTCATATAGAATGACCAATGAAGAGGTCACCTATGGAGGTCCTAAAAACATTTTGCAAAAGGTTAGCATAACCTCCTAAAAGGAGAGTCATACTTACTGTGTGGTGAATAGAGTGAGTGGCGCCTCTCATAACACTATCTATAAACTAGCAGAGCGCAACGAAACAAAAACCCATTACAGAAAGAATAATAAATGAAAATGAATGTGGAATCAAGGTTGTCACAGAATAAACGGTTTATGTGAAAACACAGTGTATCCCAAAAAAACGGCTGATGATGAAAATGAATACAAAAAAAAAGTGTGTAATCGATAGAAGGTAACAAACATTAGTACACATAAATATTACTACATAAAATAGGGACTGATGAAAAATAAGTAAAGTGAAGATCCTTAGAAACCGCATCCAACAAGAGAGGCTGGAGCAATATGTGATAAGACGGCGTATGTAGTATCAATAAGGCATAAATATCAAAAAAGAGTTTCTACAAGAAATTCAAAAAAAGCCTCCTAACATGTGGGCCTGCGTAGGCAGAAATGGCACGATAGATAAGTAAAAAACATAGAAGGCTAAGAAAGTATGGGGGATATGATTCTAACCCAACTGTGAACATTGACAACGAGATCAATCGACCATTGGGCGTCGGTGGTCATGTGGCCACAACAAAAATGTGGCAATTCAGTACATACAGTACAGTTACCGTTCCATGTTGATAAGAAATAATCTATACGATGCAAAGAATAGAAAAAATAAATTATGAAATCATATCGAAATATAAGGAGAGGGTTACTAGTGCTTCTGTTCTTAGGGATGGTACCAAACAAAGGTGGATTTATGCAGTGATGGGTGCCTAAATTATCAAACCTTCCAGGGGTATAAGTAAAGATGGTTAAACGGACGACTAAAGATCGACCGTAATATTTGAAAAGTAGACCTTGAACCGGAGTATGAAGCGGCCATTAGGGACAAGCCCAGACGGCCAGCATGTAGTGAATGGGTGTCACTATTATCCCAATTATACAGTTAACCAGGAGTTCATGGGAATAACCCCTAATTAGAATTTAAAGGCATGTGCAACAAAGTATATAACCTAGAAAAAGGCTCCTGTATAAGGTCTGAGGATGGAAGTCTACAGTAGAATTTGAACACGGTAAAAAGGCATGTTTGTACGACGAGAATATCTATAGGGAACCTAGTCAATAGTACCAGTTGTATAGAAGAAAGGGAGGGGGGAAGCCTCAAAAAGGGGGGGGGGCAGGCTGGACCAAGCCAGAGCAGCAAGAAAAACAATCATATGCATAAATAGTGAAAAGTATATTAAATTGAAATAAGTATAACAAGATAAAGTATGTAATATGGAGTATATATATAAGAAAATGATCACTAAACAAATAAATATGTAAATACAGACATACCAACACCTCCCAAAACCTAAAAGGAACAGACCCGAGAGCAGCAAAGAACAATCAGTGATATGAGCCAAATGAAGGGACAAACGGCCAACGCGCAGGGCATGAGGATAGTATCAGACAGAAGACAACGAGGGAGCAGAAGTGCTGTGGAGGTCGAGCAGGAGTATGGGGAGACAGGTCCAAGGAGTAACCCGCATATATCTTAGAAAGCGATGAGTCGGAGGAAAAGGTCACGGTTACATGGTCATCACCAAACCATTCCCATTTCACAGGAGTTGAAATAGTATCTGAACTTAAAAAGGAGAGTGGAAGAAAAGAAAGGCAAAAACCCAAAAGCAATCCAAAATAAATGGGGGACATTGCAGGGGGCTGTTGTGGGGGACATTACGGGGGCTGTGTGGGGGAGGACATTACTAAGGAGATTGGCGGGGGACGTGGGGACATTTCTTGGTGGCGGTTCACACGTGCAGAGGTAGGATGGGGCCTCGGTTGCTCACACAATGAGTTTCAGTGATGGTTATTGATGGATAAGAGCACCTGGTGTCTTGTTAGTTTGTTAGATGCAAAACGTGTGAGCGAGCCTTACAGTATTTTGGGCGGAGTGTTAGGGCAGCAACAGAGGAGGGTAGGGTTGTTCACATTGTTGCCAGTTGAGGTGGTTTTAGGTGCAGTTTTGTCAATTTAACAGGTGTGAAAGAACCTGATCTGAAACAGGGTTGAATTTTGAGTTTGAAGGGGAACCTATTCCACAAATGTTGTTCACTTAAAATAAACAAAATGCACCTAAAACACCTCAAAAACTGATGCAATGATTTTTCAATTGCCCAACATGTTAACGCGGCCTTCGAGAACCAAGCTTACGGGACAATGAAGGACAGTGGGGATGCCTAATCAGTATAGTGGACATTCACCAGCAAGTCAATCGTCTGTAAGACTACATTCACATAAGTAGGGGACGTATATACGCCGAAAAGTCCCCTATACATCCTATGGGCGCGCCGCCTACGGGAGCGGTACGGGCCAACACACGTGCAGCAAACGATAACCATCCGTAGCCGGGAAAAGATAGGACATGTTCCTATCTATTTTCCCGTATTACGGCGCCCGCTGCCCATAGATCGCATAGAGAGGGGGGGCGGGGGTGGGTGAGCTGCGCTCACCTCCTTCATCTCCCCGCGTGATTGTGCCCGCAGTGCTACGGCTGCGGCAGGTCACGGCAATGGGAAGTTAGCCTTACACGTAGGGAGTTTATCCTGTGTTCTGTAGCTGATATACCTCAATAACGGTTATTATTGGCAGGAACCAAATGGGAGGGAGGGTAGTACAGTAGCGGGATTACTGAAGTGCGATACACATGATTGGGGGACCGTGCACGGATCTTTTTACAATCCTCGCAACGCCCTGGACTGGTGTATGAACTGGCCACATGAGGGTGTATGGACTGCCATGACTGGCAACATGACTGGTGTTGATGGTATATGACTGGAGACTGGTAATGACTGGTATAGGGACGGCATGACTGGTATATGACTGGTATAGACTGGACATGATGGTATGATGGTGTAGACTGCACCAGACTGGCACAGGACTGGGTGTAGATGGTATGACTGGGTATGACTGTATATGACTGGCACATGACTGGTATAGGAATGTGTATATGTATGGCACATGATGACTGTATATGACTGGTGTATATGACTGGGTGCTGGTACATGACTGGTGTATGACTGGTATATGACTGGACAGATGGTGTATGACTGGTGATGATGGCACATGACTGGTATATGACTGGGTATGACTGTATATATGGCACATGACTGGCACTGACGGTATATGACTGGTGGTGACGGTTGGCAGAAAGACGTCCAGAAAATATATAACTAGAGGAGATCAGGACACTGTCAACCAACAGGGGGAGAGATAGGATGGCCTCATCTTGAGGGACCTGTTCACCTCCATATATACAACAGCAGAAACACAGAGAACCTCAGGTCCTGTCATCCTCCATATATACAGACAGGCGAACTCAGGTCCTGTCATCTCCGAGGTCGTCCAGCGCGTAACACTAGGAGCCTGGAGTCCCGCCCGTCATGCTGAATGTGCAGACAGTCCCTTCAGCCTGGGTGTTAGATGTCCTTTATGTCGAGAACTGCTGCCTGTAGGGCGCCCAATACTGGTATACTGTATATTATATGTACATCCTTTCATATAGCGGCTGCA
Organism: Engystomops pustulosus; assembly: GCA_019512145.1. Classification (NCBI taxonomy): domain Eukaryota; kingdom Metazoa; phylum Chordata; class Amphibia; order Anura; family Leptodactylidae; genus Engystomops; species Engystomops pustulosus. The sequence goes on along the minus strand of WNYA01000360.1, from coordinate 153,976 downwards.
ATCTGCATATACAATGACATCCTGGATATCCTCTAATATGCAGCGACCCTGCCCCCCATCACATAAATTTATCTCATATACAGTTATATATGCATCCTTATATACAGTGATCTATAGGACATTATACACAGTTATGTATAGGAAATTATATACATTGATATTCACATTCCCCATATACACATCAGACACATCTCCCTAAAGTAATAAATGTCTCCTCCTGTGTGATACGTGTAATAGGGCAATGATCCTTAGAAGAATTGTCTATTTTTGAAGCTCCACCCACATGACTCCCACTGATAAGGTAATTCCTAGACCCCCTGCTGTCACTGCTATAGGGTCAGGGAGGTGTATTCTCAACCCCATTAACATCAATGGCCATCACTCCAAGTCCTGGGTAACCAGTTAGGGGACAGGGGGCGCTCTACCCCGACTCTCACCTGCATTATAGTGCTCCTCCGGCCATAGATGAAGCCTCCCCATGAGTCCTTCTGTGTAGTAACTGGGTGGCCTCCTTCTCTTCAGATGTCTCCGGGGAACAGGAGGAGTCTTTCTTACTGGAGGTCTGGATGGAGTGGCAGCGGCGTCTTCTGGTGTAAACATGGCCGCCATCCCCTACTCCTGGTCTCCATGGAGTCATTGTCACAGCCGGAGTCATGGAGCGGCTGAGCTGTGACCTCACTGTGACAGGTTCTGAGGTTCTGCTGTCTGTATATACGGAGGATGACAGGACCTGAGGTTCTGCTGTCTGTATATATGGAGGATGACAGGACCTGAGGTTCTGCTGTCTGTATATATGGAGGATGACAGGACCTGAGGTTCTGCTGTCTGTATATATGGAGGATGACAGGACCTGAGGTTCTGCTGTCTGTATATATGGAGGATGACAGGACCTGAGGTTCTGCTGTCTGTATATATGGAGGATGACATCCGCCGGTCCTACCAAGCGGTACCCCTCATCCAACAATGCCTTTAAACTTTTTAGAATTCTATTTTTCCCTTACCCCTCATCGTACAACCATTGGCACCTTCGCCTTTGGCACCCATCACCTGTGTGCAAATGGGACGTTTGTGCATTTTCCATCCTGCACCTGGCACCCCATGACTTGCGATATGTATTGGCTGCCTTTATCCATGGCTGGTGAATTGCGCCCACCCGTACTCTCCTAAGGTTCGGCGCCACGAACAGTAAGACCGCCCGGGTCCATTTAGGAAATATATAACTAGAGGAATAAGGACCCGGTCCTAATCACAGGTTGGGTGATTAGCGGCGTACTGATCACCGCGACTCTGTTTCTTAGGATACTTTCCTATCTTACCTCCATATAGTCCGACCCGCAGAACTCATGGTCTGTATATTTTTTCCTCTCTTTTCATATTATCTCCATCGACAAGCGGCGGAACCTCAGTCCTGTCATCCTCATATTATACAGACGAAGAATCCTCAGGTCCTGTCATCATCCTATACTACATGACAGCAGACCTCATGAAATCCTGTAATCCT
>WNYA01000360.1:136988-151867 GCA_019512145.1 Engystomops pustulosus | reverse complement strand
TCTGCTGTCTGTATATATGGAGGATGACAGGACCTGAGGTTCTGCTGTCTGTATATATGGAGGATGACAGGACCTGAGGTTCTGCTGTCTGTATATATGGAGGATGACAGGTCCTAAAGATGAGGCCTATCTCCCCCTGTGTGTTGACATGTCCTGATCTCCTCTAGTTATATATTTTCTGGACGTCTTCTGCCAACTGTCACCACCAGTCATATACCAGTCATGTGCCAGTCATGTGCCAGTAATATACCAGTCATACACCAGTCATATACCAGTCATGTGCCAGTCATACACCAGTCATACACCAGTCATGTGCCAGTCATATACCAGTCATACACCAGTCATGTGCCAGTCATATACCAGTCATATACCAGTCATGTGCCAGTCATATACCAGTCATATACCAGTCATGTGCCAGTCATATACCAGTCATACACCAGTCATGTGCCAGTCATGTGCCAGTCATACACCAGTCATGTGCCAGTCATACACCAGTCCAGGGGCGTTGCTAGGATGGTAAAAGATCCGGTGCACGGGCCCCAATGCATGTGTATCGCACTTTCAGTAATGCCCGCTACTGTACATACCCTCCCTCACATTTGGTTCTGCCAATAATAACGTTATTGAGGGTATATACAGCTACAGAAACACAGGAGAAATCCCTACGTGTAAGGCTACATTCCCACTGCCGTGAGCCTGCCGCAGCGTAGCACGGCGGGCACAAGGCAACGCGGGGAGAGGAGGAGGAGGTGAGCGCAGCTCACCCCCGCCCCTCTCCATAGCGATCTATGGCCGTGGCGCCGTAATACGGGAAAAGATAGGACATGTCCTATCTTTTCCCGGGCTACGGAGCGGTACGGTGCCGCACGTGTGTTGCACCGTACCGCTCCCGTAGGGCGGCGCGAGCCCATAGGAGTGTATAGGGGACGTATATCGGCCGTATATACGTCCCCTATACTGTAGTGTGAATGTAGTCTTACAGACAGTGACTGCTGGTGACATGTCCACTATACTATTAGGCATCACCACATGTCCTTCATTGTCCCTATATCTTGGTTCTCCGAAGGCGCGTTAACATGTTGCAATTAAAAATGCATCGCAATCAGTTTTGAGGTGGTTTTAGGTGCATTTTGTTATTTTAAGTGAACAACATTTGTGGAATAGGTTTCCCCTTCAAACTCAAATTCACCCGTTCAGATCAGGTCTTTCACCTGTTAAATTGACAAAACTGCACCTAAAACCACCTCAAAACTGCAACATGTGAACACACCCTCCTATGTTGCTGCCCTAACACTCTCCCAAAATACTGTAAGGCTGCGCTCACACGTTTGCATCTAAACAAATACAAGACACCAGGTGCTCTTATCCATCACATAACCATCACTGGAAACTCATGTGTGAGCAAACCGAGGCCTCATCCTACTGCCACGTGTGAACACGCCCCAAGAAATGTCCCCACAGCCCCCAGCAAATCCTCTCAGTAATGTCTCCCCCACACAGCCCCCCTGCAATGTCCCCCACACAGCCCCCCTGCAATGTCCCCCACACAGCCCCCCTGCAATGTCCCCTCCGAGGTCGTCCAGCGCGTAACACTAGGAGCCTGGAGTCCCGCCCGTCATGCTGAATGTGCAGACAGTCCCTTCAGCCTGGGTGTTAGATGTCCTTTATGTCGAGAACTGCTGCCTGTAGGGCGCCCAATACTGGTATAGTATATTACTTCCTGTCTAGAGCGGCTGCAAAATCTGCATATACAATGCATCCTGGATACCGCTAAGAGGGCAGCCGACCGCCTCCCCCATCAATAAATTTGATCTCAGATACAGTTATAGTATGCGCTCATTATAATCGCAGGTGATCTATGGCCAGTATAACACAGTTTGGTAGTAGGAAATTATATACTTGGATATTCACGAGTCCCCATTACCATCAACACATCTCCCTAGATTATAAATGTCTCCTCCTGTGTGAACGTGTGATAGGTGCAGACTGATCCTTAGAAGAATTGTCTATGTTTGTCATCGCCACCCACATGACTACCATTGAAGAGGAAGTCCTAGACCCCCGCGGCTGTCACTGTCTATAGGACGGGTCAAGGGGGGTGTATTCTCAACCCCATTTACATCAATGGCCAGCACTTTACTGTCCAAGTCTGGTACCAGTTAGGGACAGGGGGCGCTCCTACCCCTCCTCTCACCGTGCATTAGAGTCGCTCCTCCGGCCATAGCTGAAGCCTCCCTGAGTCCTTTTCTGTGTAGTAACGGGTGGTCCTCCTCTCTTTAGATGGGTCCTCACGGGAGCAGAGGAGTCCTTCTTACTGGCGGTCTGGATGGGTGCAGCGGCGTCTTCTGGTGTAACACTGGAACATATGGGCCGGCGCACTCTCCCGACTGTGGCTCCTGGTCTCCATGGGTCTTGCACCGCCGGAGTCATGGATCGGCTGATCTGTTGACCCGTCGACTGTGTGACAGGTTCGGAGGTTCTGCTGTCCGGTTACGGAGGATTGGAACAGGACTGAAGGTTCTGCTGGCTGGATATTGGAGGAATGACAGACCTGGAGGTTCTGCTGTCCTGAATATGGGGATGAACAGAACCTGAGGTTCTGCTGTCTGTATTTATGGGAGGATGGAACAGGACTGAGGTTCTGCTGTCTGTATATATGGTTTCTCCGGTGAACCTGCGGTTTCTGCTGTCTGGGATATCTGGAGATACAGGTGCCCTAAAGATGAGGCCTTCGTCCGCCCTGTGTGTTGAATGTCCTGTTCTCCTCAGGGTATATTTCGGGACGTCTTCCTGCCACTGTCACCACCAACACTATACCAAATCCTGGGCCAGTCATGTGCCCGTAATATACAGTCCCTACACACATCATATACCAGTCATGTGCCATGTGCACACCAGTCATATACACAGTCAGTGCCAGTCGCCATATCCATCATACACCAGCATGTGCCAGTCATATACCAGGTGCATAACCATGCTGTGTCCAGTATATACCATCATATACAGTCAGGTGCCACGTCAATACCAGTCATTCACCATCATGTGGCCAGTCATACAGCAGTCATGTGCCAGTCCATGTGCCCAGTCTTGACACCATCTATACAGTCATGTGCCAGTCATGAACCAGTCATATCACCAGTCAGTGCCAGTCATATACGACGGTCATATACCAGTCCAGTCCATTGCTCTACCATCATACACCATCAGGTGCCCATTCATGTCCATTCAACCCAGTCATTTCCGGTCTACACCCGCCAGGGGCGTTGCTAGGATGTAAAAGATCCGGTGCACGGGGCCCCATTGGCATGTGGTATCGCACTTTCAGTAGTGCCGCTACTGTACATACCCTCCCTCAATTTGTTGTTCGGCCAATATACTTATTGAGGGTATATACAGCCTACAGAAACACAGAGAAATCCCTACTGTATAGTCTAGGCTTCCCATTGCCGGTGACCGGCCGCACGTAGGCCCGGGCGTGCAACAATGCAACGCGGGAGAGGAGGGGAGTGTGAGCGCAGCTCACCCCCGCCCCTCTCATAGCTATCTATGGCACGTCGCCGAATACGGGAAAAGATAGGACAAGGTCCCTATCTTTTCCCCGTGCTACGAGCTGTACGGTGCTGCACGTGTGTGGCACCGTACCGCATCCGTGTGGCGGCGCGAGCCATATTAGTGTATTAGGTACTAATTAGTCGGGAGCCGTATTACTTCCCCTATACTGTAGTGGTGAAATGTAGTCTACGACAGTGCGCTTTGCTGGTGACAATGGTCCCTATACTATACTATGCATCACCACATGTCCGACATTGTGTCCCCTGATATCTTGGTTCTCCGAAGGCCGCGTTAACTGTTTGCATTAAAAAATTGCATCAATCAGTTTGAGGTAGGTTTAGTGCATTTTGTGTATTTTTAAGTGAACACGTTTTTGCGATAGGGTTCGCCCTTCAAACTCAAATTCACCATCTCGTTCTCAGATCGTGATCATTGTCACCTGTTAATGAATTGAAAACAAAACTGTCACCTAAATAAAACCACGCTCAAAGCTGCATATCGGTGAACACATGCCCTCCTATTTGCTTGCCGCTAGGTACACTGCCCAAAATACTGTAAAAAGCTGCCTCACACGTAGTTTGCATCTACACCATACAAGCAGCCGAGGTGCTCTTAACCTCACAGTACATGTCACTTTGGAATCACTCATGTGGAGGCGACCGGGCCTCCATCCTACGCTCCAGTGTGAACACCTCCCCAGAAATGTCCCACAGCCCCCCGCCAAATCCTCTCATATAAGTCTCCCCACAGCCCCCGGCTGCAATGTCCCCCCGACAATGCCCCCCTGCAATGTCCCATTAGTTTGGTGCTTTTTGGTTTTTTGCCTCTTCGTCCACGCTTCCTTTTTAGCGTTTCAGATACAGATCACTCCTGTGAAATGGGATGGTTTTGTGAGACTCGTAACCGTGACCGTTCCTGACGTACGCTTTTATAAATATCTGCGGGTGTTATCCTTGAACCTTCTCCTACCCATCCAACGACCTCCACGCCACTTTCATGCTCTCCTGCGTTTGTCTTCTTTGATATCCCATTGCCCGTTGTCCGCGCTTTGTCAGCCTCATTTGGCTCATGATACTGATTGTCTTTGCTGCTCTCGGGGTTGCTGTTTCCTTTTATGGTGTTTGGAGGTTTGGTATCTTTGTTTTACATATTTATTTCGTTTAGAGTGATGCATTTTTTATTACTATATCACTCCTATATAACATCTTTTATCTGTTATACTTATTGTCACTTTAATATACTTTTCACTATTTATTCATCGATTGTTTTTTCTTACTACACTGTCGCCCCACCTCAGACCTGCCCCTGCACATGTTCCATCCGATTTAAGTGTCCCACCAGATCCCCCCGAGGGCTGTAAGGTCCCCCAGTACCTGTCCTCTCCCACAGTACAGCCCGACGGGACCCCCCTCAATGTCCCCATTTAGTACGCCGCTCACACACAGCACTCGCCTGTATGTCCGCCCAACCACAGCCCGCACTGCACTGTTTCCCCGGATTTATTTCCCCACACCATGGTCAGTGCAAGCCACCACGACTTTAATCCGTCCCCCCTACACAGGCAACCAGCTGCCTCTAATGTCCCCTGCAGCGTAGCACAAGGCACCCGCTGTGAACTTGTTCCTTTCCCATAATTTCCCCATACACAGTTCCTCCCTGTAAACTCCCCCTCAACAACAGGAGCACCCGATCTAATGTCCTCGCTGTCATGTCTCCAAAAAATGCACAGCCCGCCCTGTAATAGATCCCCCCAGTAATGTCCCACACACAGCCCCCTCACCTGTAATGTCCCCACACACAAGGCCCCTGTAAGGTCCCCTCCCCCCGTACTGTCCCCCACACACCGCCCCCCTGTCATGTCGGCCCACTCACACCGCACCCCGTGTCTGTAATGTTCCTTCGTACACACAGACAAAAGGCCCCGCCTGTCATTTCCGTGTCCCACACACACACACATCCCCCCCATCTTGCACATCCAGTCCCCACACACAGCCCCACCGTTTAATGTCGCCCACACCAGCACCCCTGTAATGTCCGTCTCATCAGCACGCAGGCACCCCGTGTCTGTAAGGTCCCACACACACCAGCACCCCCGGTAATGTACCAATTTACCTCACACACGTTTCAGGCGGCCCCGCCGTCACCCAACCCCTGTAATGTCCGCCAAACCCAGCACCCCTGTACTTTCCGCCACACACAGCACTCCTGTATGTCCCCACACTGCACAGCACAACCCGCTGTAATGTACCGCTCCTCCACCTGGGGAACCCTGCATAAGGTACTCAAACTCACAGCCTTCCCTGTAATGTCCCCCACACAGCCCCCTGTAATGTCCCCACACACATGCCCCCCCTGTATTTCCCCACTAATATAAAATTACACAGCCCCCCCCTGTAATGTCCCCACACACCTCCCCCTCTGTAATGTCCTCAGTATGTCCCTCACACATATCCCCCCTGTAATGTCCCCATTAATGTTCCCCACCAACAAATGCCAACATTTATTCACAAGACGCCCCCCTGTAATTCCCCCACAGCAATGTCCCACACACACATACATCCCCCCTGTAATGTCGCCCATGCCTTCGCACTGGCCGTCACTATATAGTGCTCGATGCTGCCCATTTTCTTTTTTCCTCCGGCCGTCAGGCACTATTAGCTGGAGGCGATGCTGGCCGGGAAGACAACCCCGGCCATCATCTGCATCCATGAACTGGGATGCGTCGCGGTCGTTAATTATTTCACCACGCGGCGCGCACCCCTTCCTTCCCCCGGAATGCTGCAAGAAGAAGCAAGACACGGACCCTGAGGGTAAGTAAAATGTTTTTTTTTTTATCAAACAGTATTTAAAAGTGGTGGGGCGCAAATATCCTAAAATAATTAAAAATAATTGGTCGTGGCAGCACATAATAGTTAATTGTGTGTGGGGGGGGCAGCAATCAGATATAATATAGTTTATTTGACGGGGCGATCATCATAGCTAAATTTTTAATGGTGGGTGGCTTAGCATAATAATAATTAATGGTGGGGGTCGTGCCTTCATATAAATAGTACATTGTGGGGGGGGGCAGCTTAATAGTTAATTGTTGGGGGGGGTGGGGGCAGCCATATAAAATAGTCATGTGGGGAGGCCAGCATTAATACTTTTATTATGGGTGGGCATGCGATATTACAGATAGTTATTATGGGGGCATTAGTATTAATTCTGGAGGGGCAGCATTTAAATAGTTATAATGTTGCTGGGTGTGGGGGGGGGGTCTTGGGATATACTTAACTATAACATCCTCACGCTCTAGTGAGGTTTACATGTATGTGCACAGAGTGCCCGCGGCGCCCCTATTCCTCTTTATTCCTATCATCGGTTGCCATATTTAATTATAGCCTTGGGACTCTTCAATGCAGACCAAGGCTGCATGGCATCTGCAGTTTCGGTAATGCCATGTACCAGTGCTCATCTGTATAGATACTTTATAAAAATTCCATAAACGGCAATACCTATCAGTAGTATTGTAGGTATTGGAGATGATAAGCAAACACTACTAGGGTTAAAGTAGCTACAAAAGTAGCTAAAAAAAAGTATAAAAAATAAATCCCCTCCCTCCCTAGAACTGATACTACAGTACTAATAAAGCTAGTAAAATCACACTAACACATTATAGGGATTGCGCATCTCAAATTCTGATCTATTCAAATATAAAAAAACGTTTTATTGCTGGTGTTATAACACATTACGGAAAATAATGCGCCCAAATAACCGAAACGTACTTTTACCAACAATTTTACATCACATACAATGGAATAACCTCGATCAAAATGTCGCACAGTCCCTCAAAATGGCTAAGCAATGAAAACGTCAGCTCATGACTCCATCACACATCTCGATACCCTTTATAACGCTGCAAGTATAGTGAGCCTAACGAAACCCTTTCTAATAGGCGCAGCAACTGAACCGTGATATACAGCCTTCCACCTGCCCCGTATACAGCCAGCCAGGCCCCCCTATATAGCCAGCACCTGCCCACCCCCGATTCGCCTGCCCCGTTAGACCCGGGTGGACCACTATATGAGGCTCAGCTCCATGCCATTGCGTATTAGCCCTCCTCCTGGGTCATAGTATCCCTGTCCCGTATATATAACCAATCCTGAGGCCCGTTGTACTAATGCCTTCCCCTGCCCGTGCTACATATGAAGTGCGCGAGGATCCATATCATACTAAAGAGGGTGCTGCTGACACTGGGTGTAGCGCTATCCTCCTAGGCCTACGCAAGTGTATAGCCAGGACTCGCTTCCCTCGTAGATAGCGACAGCGGCTCCGTGGCCACCTAATATAGCCTTGTGAGGGGAGCCCCTGCTCGGATCCTGCCGGCGCAAGTCATCTTAGCCAGGCTACTCGAGTACCATCTGGTAGTATAGTGCCACTCCTGCCGCCCTGCTGAGGGTGATAGCCAGCTCTCTGCATTTGTGAGGTGATCTACTCCTTGTATAGCACTGTTTCCTCTGCCACAGCTAAGAAAAAAAGCAGCGTCGTGCGGTGGCACTATATGCCTTTCCTCCATGCCAGACCCATATATAGCCTATTCCCTCCTGCCCCCGTATATAGCCATAAGTCCAAGTGGGACGCTACTGGTCCCGCGCGAGATAAGCCCGTTTGCTATACTCCTTTCCCCCTATTATAGCCTGGAACCTCGCCGTGGGCCCCTTATATAGGCCTTCGCTCCTGCCTGGGATGGTGTCCACTCCTGCGGCCCCAGGTATATATGATCCAAGGGTCGGTGGCTTGCCCTCTGCCCTCCCGTATAGTAGCCTCGTCTCCGTGCCAGCCCTCCACCATAGTTAGCCATTAACCCTCAGCTGCCGCCCGGTGATATAGCCATGTCCCCTTCTACGTGGTTCCACCCTAGATAGCCAGCTCTACTGCGACAACAGCGTTGTAGCAGCTGCAAAAGATAAGTCAAACCACTTTCCGTATGGGGCTGTCTCAGACCTTGTTCCGTCATCAGCGTCTACGGACAATACATGCCAGCAGAAAGGTGGGTTTTTGTGACCTTTCATTTTTTTGTGGTTTTTGACTCGAGTATACAGCCTTACGTTTGAGGTTTTTTAGCACACATTTTTGTGCTGAAAAACTTGTCTATATACCGTGATGAGGTTTTAATTTATTTTAGATGTATTAAACTCATAAACCTGTAATAAAGTGTAGTATTCGTCCTGTACGCTCTTACTGAACCAAGAAGTAAATGTCACAAAATATCATTATGGGAGGGCCAGTATAACTAACTGCATAATTAAGTATAGAGGGGCGAATTAAAATCGTGTTAGAGCACTGATGGCGAACCAATGGCCGCCGTGGCCAGCAGAGGGTTCACGTCATGGGGAAGCTCCCCGCTGCTGGGGCGGAACTCAGCCACATGCCTGAGCTCCTAACCACTGACAGGTGCTCATGAAATAGGGGAGACGCCAGTGCGGACGACAACCACTGTAACACACGGGACTACAGGCTTGTCCATGACTGCGGTTGTTCTAGCTAGTGATGGCGGGAGCTTGCTCTTGCGTATACTGCTATAGAACAACCATGAAGCAGAGGCAGGTGTGGGCTAGACGAATAGGCTTCCTTCTCTGTCACTGGCGGATCCAACAGTCATGCGTGCATGACCTGAGTGGTAAGCTGACGGTAACGCGTCCCACATCTTGCAGCAAATGAATGTCAGTACGCTGCCACGCTGGGCAACCTACTCTGTGTGCGCTGCAAGTTTGATCGCCGCCGGAGGAACGCCTAGTCTGAGGTGAGTTTTTTTTTTTTTAACTCAACTCAGCGCGCATCGTGGATAGTAGAATCACATGAGCTGATGTCCTGCCGTCGCTCGGCGCGTACCTAAATGCAAACCGTAATTATTTGTCAACCCGCAACTTCACTGTTCCTTGCTTGCTGTGGGGTGGGTCCTTCTAACTCGCGGCCAAGATCCCACCTCGATCCCAAACCCTCCCTCTATTGTCAAACTCTACCGCAAAAAGTTACATGTTGACCTATACGACCTAGGCACCCACATGATCTGTGGTACTACTGCGACCCAAACTTGGTGATAACTGGTGTCTGACGTGCTGCACCGTCCCCCCACATACTTCAATTTGCCTGCCCGAACTCCCCGCGTAAAATAACCTCGCGTTCCGCTCTCGAGCTACAAAGACACGAAGCCTACGCAGGGAAGGGTTATTTTTTATCTGCGCACACACCCCCAGAGGCCCCCCCCCCCCACCCAGTCATCTCCGCGTCACTCCTCCTTAAGTCACCTTTCGCTGGCGCCCTCGCTCCCCCCCACTCCAGAAGAAAGTATCGCTCTCCGGTCTGGAACTCATAGACTCATAACCCTCCATTGGACCCTCCATTGTCCCCGAACTCCAAGACTATCCGCATTATACCTCCCCACCCCTTCCCAGCCCTACTCTGGCCGCCCACCCCTCTGATTCGCCATACTAACCCTCTGACACCCCATGACCCCCTTCCCCTTGTATCAACGCCCTATCGCTAGACATATCAGACAGTTATGAAACCTGACTTCTGCCCGCCAGCTGGACAACCAAGAGTAAGTAACTAATGTATTTCTAATTGTATGTATTTCTGTATAGCATAACTTATATTATATATTATATGCATAATTTTCATTTATATATTTAATAGCTGTGTGTGAGGGCTTTTTTTGCGTACCATAATTTTTACTTCTCATCTTATTATTCCCAATGTTGTGTCCTGGAAGCTGTAGTTTTAATCTTTCGCTGTGCGCTCCAAATCATTGTCTCCATTTAAGTCTTTGGTCGGTCCTTCGCAGTGAGACCGATTGATCGTAGGTTTGTGATTGTAGTATGTTATCTTAATAATACACTTTTTCAATAATTAAACAGTCAGTCACAAAAGAAAATAGTTTCCGAAGTCTCAGGTGTCTTGTGTAGGCGCTAATAACTGTAGTTGCAGCGGTAGCTGGGTAGAGGTGTGATTATTTAATTTGCTTAATGAGCCGTGGTATTGTGGACACATTCATTGCTAAAACCCTTTTGAGGATGCGCGACCTTTTACGAGAACTTTTTATTACTCTTCTCTATGCTGCTGTAAAATGGTCGGTAAGTGTTGCGTATTTCAGTCAGTCGTGGTCACTACGGAATCTGACCTGGATACTCCGAGCTCATACAGTCCTTGTATTGATCTAACTAATGAACAAACTCCGGTCATTTATGGACTGGTTGTATGACTGTTATATTCGATGGCCGTGACTGAGCAATATTGCATAAGTACCTGAGGGTTTATAGGGGTTGCATTTGGGCGGTGGCAGTCGGCTCGGATCTGACTAAGGTTTCGCCATCGACATGGTTTAGAGGCAAAGCCAGTGTATGAAATTTCATTTGGGGGTGATTGCTCTAGTATGTAATATAGTATCACTAGGGTATGGAGGTGAGGGAACAGTATATAGATTTGAAGAATAACAAATTGAGGCGGACAGTGATACTAAAGTAGTCATTCAAATTAGTAACGGGAGGGTCACAGTCTCTAATAATCATCAGTAGTTGCGCCCCATTATTTAGAAAGGGCCATAAGCGGTAAATTAATTCATTAATGGGGGCAATATATAAATGAAGCTCATTCCTGGGAACCATATATTGTGATAATTGGGGGGTGACATATAATTACGTGGTACTATTGCTCATGTCCTGTAGTATAAGGTAATATCGTGCATGGAACCAGAGGTTTTATTGTGGGGTCTATGGGGGGCGCGGGTCGGCTATTTCTGTTCTCCAGGTGACTTCTACTGTGAGTAACTGATGGTATTTTAGGTGACTGTGGGGTTAAAAATCAGCGCGCAGGAGCAAAAGACATACTGGTGGAAGATTCTTCAGCCATAAAGTTTACGTCGATCTCTGGCCCTGAAGTAAAGAAGTGAAGTCAACGGTGTCGTGAGGTACTAGACTCAGCCACTATCTGCGTACCGGTAACGTATTACCTGATGAACCTTCTAGTTGAGACATCTCTGAGCTTGTACTGTACATGTCCTGTTATATATCCTAGATGTCTATGTGGCCAGCATTGTAGTGTAGGACAAGCAGAACCTCTTGCTGCTCTGGCTTGGTCCAGCCTGCCCCCCCCCCCTTTTGAGGCTCCCCCCCTCCCTTTCTTCTATAACAAACTGTACTATTGACTAGGTTCCCTATAGATATTTCGTCGTACAAAACATGCCTTTACCGTGTTCTAATACATTCTATGTAGACTTCCAATCCTCAGGAACCTTATAAGGAGCCTTTTTCTAGGTTATACTTTGGTTGGCACATGCCTTTAAATTCTAATAGGGGTTATTCCCATAGAACTCCTGGTAGACATGTATGAATTGGATATATAGTGACACCATTCACACATGCTGACGTCTGGGCTTGTCCCTAATGGCCGCTTCATACTCAGGTTCAGGTCATACTTTTCAAATAATTACGGTCGAGCTTTAGTCGCCGTTTAGCCAATCTTTATCTTATACCCTGGAGGTTTGATAATTTAGGCACCACATCACTGCATAAATCCAACCTTTGTTGGTACCTCACCCTATCTCACGTATATTTCGATATGATTTCATAATTTATTTTTTCTATTCTTGCATCGTATAGATATTTCTTATCCAACATGGAACTGTACTGTACTGTACTGTACTGAATTGCACATTTTTGTGTGCCACATGATCACCGACGCCCAATGTCGATTGATCTACGTTTCAATGTTCACAGGTTGAGGTGTAGAATCATACACCCATACCTTGTCTTAGCCTTCATATGTTTTTACTTTATCTATGCGTGCATTTTCGTGCCTACGACAGGCACCACATTGTTAGGCTTTTTTGAATTTATTTGTAAGACTCTTTTTGATATTTATGCCTTATTGATATACATACGCCGTCTATACATATTGCTCCAGCCTCGTCTTGTTGGATGCGGTTTCTAAGGATCTGCACTTTACTTATATTTTCATACAGTCCTATTTATGTGTAATATATATTTATGTGTACTATGTTTGTATCCTTCTATCGATTACACACTTTTTTTGTATTCATTTTCAATCAGCAGTTTTTTTGGGATACACTGTGTTTTCACATACCGTTTTAATTGTGACAGCTTGATTCACATTCATTTTCATTTATTATTTCTTTCTGTACAATGGGTTTTTCGTTGCGCTCTAGTTTATAATAATGTGTTATGAGAGGCGCCACTCACTCTATTCAACAACAGTAGTACATGACTCTCCTTGTTAGGAGGGTTATGTAACCTTTTGCAAAATGTTTTTAGGACCTCCATAGGTGACCTTCTCATTGGTCATATACTATTATACCATGTGCCGAATAATATCTATAGCCGCCGTATTATACAGTATATGAATGACTGACCATCTCTGTCGGTGTTGTCAAATGTTCCCCTTCTCTATACTTACCTTAATTGAAGCATTCCGACTATGGACACGCTTGGTTTAAATTTTTATCGATAGGAACCTCTAGTCCACCAACAGCGTTCCCGTTCTTTTTGGGTATACACACCCCACTTCCGGTCCGGTGGAACGCACCACCATCTTGGATCAGGTCCCCACGCATGACCGGATAAGATGTCACGTGGGGGTGGGACCTCCCCAGGGGGGGTGGCCGGCTTGTTTTGTGTCAGAGCAGCAAGGTATTTAAACCAGATACTTACAACAGGTAGACATCCCCTGACGAAGCCCGTGCATCGGGCGATACGCGTGGGGCCTCCCTGCTCTCCCCAGCTCCTCACTCTCTGTACGGTAATACTATTTATTTATTTATTGAGTATATTGTTTACACTATTGGGCATGACTGTGATTGCCTTATCTTCATAAGGCTGCTATTATTTATTTGAATGTCCTTGTTTTGTCGCATATCTTATTCCATTAAGTAGTTACCGTACTTGTATACATTGGCACTATTGTTATACTTGTGTTTTCAGTACTATATAATGAATTTTGCCATGCTGGGGAGTATGTCTGCTTTGCTACCCTTTCTTACAGGGTTTTTAATTGTTTTTAAGACTCACATATTCTCTAATAAAATTTGATATTTTTTCACCCATATACATCTGCCTTTCTGTGTCTTCCCATTTATGTCCTCACAGAGAGCCCCCCTGTAATGTCCCCATACACAGCACCCCTGTAATGTCCCCATTTATGTCCCCACAGAGGGTCCCCCTGTAAGGTCCCCCAGTAATGTCCCCACACACAACCCCCCTGTAATGGCCCCTATTAATGTCCCCATACACAGCACCCCTGTAATGTCCCCATACACAGCACCCCTGTAATGTCCCCATACACAGAACCCCTGTAATGTCCCCCAGTAATGTCCCCACACACAGCCCCCCTGTAATGGCCCCTATTAATGTCCCCACAGACAGCCCCCCTGTAATGTCCCCATACACAGCACCCCTGTAATGTCCCCATACACAGCACCCCTGTAATGTCCCCATACAGGAGGGTTCCTGGAGCGTGATCTGTAAATAGTTGGATGAGTGTGAAAATAAGAACGAAGGGGGTCCCCTAAAGGGAGTCGTGTGACCGGTATCGGGGAAGGAAAGGTCGACAAGACCCTTGGAATAGTGAGATGACACAGCAAAAAAAGGGGGCGGATCCTGATCTCCTCTAGTTATATTATTTACTGGGACGTCTTTCTGCCAACTGTACACCTATCCACCAGTCATATACCAGTCATTAACCCTAGTCCATATACCAGGTCATGCTGCCAGTCATCTACCGCAGTCATATACCTCATACACAGTTCATGTGCCATCATCACACCAGTCTCAAAGAGTACCATTCCTAACCATCAATATCCACCCGTCCATGTGCCAGTCATGTAGCACCGTCAATATACAGTCCTACCCCGTCATATAACCATCATTCATGTGCGACAAGTCATATCACGTCAGTCATGAACCATCAACACAGCTTGCCATATACCAGTGCATCAGTGCCAGTCATATACCATCATATACCAATCAGTGTGCCTCATACCATCACACATGTGCATATACACAGTCATGTGCCATATGTGCCCAGTCTTACACCATCTAACGTCATGTGCCATTCATGACACGTCATATCACCAGTCAGTGCCAGTCATTTTTCCGTCCATACACTACCATTCATGTGCCTCATACACCAGTCCCATGATGTGCCAGTCATACACCAGTTCATTACCAGGTCCGATAACGCCAGTCAATACACTAGTTCATTATTACCATCATACACCCGTCATCTACGCAAGTCCATATACCAGACAACACACCATCATATACCAACAACACCAG